>JAQGAO010000591.1:0-32036 GCA_034697705.1 Ommatoiulus sabulosus | reverse complement strand
TACACATGGGGCGCTGCGGTGTTTTTCGGAGCCAAAACATCAATGGCGTGCACCTACTTATAATTCGTATACTGTGCTTTTGGCTTCACCTAGCTTAAACAAGTATGTTTGATAAACGTGTTACAGCGAATGGGATTAGCCACTTTCCTCGCGATTTCTAACAGAGTACGGATGATGAATCAGTGAGTTAGAAAATTCTTCGATGGCTGGTGGTTGAATTTTGCGTGATGTTGTTCTCAGTTGTTATCTCAAATTTGTTTGCCAAATTGTGAAAAAATGGAAGGAGTATTATGGAAATGGACAAACTATTGGAGCGGTAAGTGATGAATCAAACGACCTATTACTATATTAGCTTTGACATTAATATATTTAAGATATTTTAATGCTTGTTATGATTTGGCATCTTGCGTGTATTCACCTACTTACAGTGTACGAATTCATTATGGATACACACCGTACTGTGTATCATTTTTTAATTTATTTCCTATTAACTTTTTTGCAAAGTTATCAGTAAAAAATTGCTAATCACTAGTTAATGTAAACTAGCTAGCAAATTCTCACTTGTTCGTTAATTTCAGCCACGTATTCACGTAATAAATTACAAGTGCGGTATTTACGACAGCTGACGTTTGTGATCGGGAAATGTTGATATGCTAGATATTGATATATAGTTTATTGGTAATTTTATTTGGTAGTTTTACGTTTATGCAAAGGTACTGTAACCGTGCTGATATTGGTGATATGTTTAGTGAATGTTGCATATCATTTGCGTGAGTTAATTGACAGTTTATAGAATTTTATTAAATTATATTTTACATATGCATATGCGTTTCATCTACATTAGGAGAAAGCGTGTACACGTAACCCAGATTTACTTTTTAAAAAATGGGACACGGTGGCAGAAATAGGTCATTGACAGTATAAAACTTTAACATTCACGGAACCTACTTCGATCAGTAACTTTTATTCTTTTGGGTTTATATAATATACCGCCGAATATACTGAAGTAGTAAATATTTCATGTTTATTGAGAAGAGGGTTGTTTAGCAAAGCCTTTATTTCTAAGCAGGCTAATTATAAAAGTTGTGTCAAAGTTTTACTTTTCTGTGTGTAGCCTACCAACTATGGTATGTTATTTTACAAAATTTATTCTGACTTCACTGAGAAGTTTTAGGATTAATTTTGTAAATTTTTAATTATAAAAACTACGCATCTAAAAATCTAAATATCCAATTTGTGGCCGACTCTATCATGATACAATCATATTTAGCCTAAAGCTATTTTTAACAACTTTCCTCGTTTAAGCTTGGTTGACCATCTATGATGTGCAGTATTTCACAATCTGGTTTTCCCCAAGTATTACGAGCTACAGTACCTCATCTGATCCAATCAACATGGGCAGCTTTTTATTCCTACTTTTCAATCATTCTCAAGCCATAAGCACATATACATTATTTTACATAAATTTTACCAATCATTATAGCCAAATTTATCTTTTATTAAGACGATGGAACATTCCCATTTCAATTGTTTATAACTTCAGTATTTGCTTATGGGTATAATTTTTAATTATACTCAATTTGGGAGCCTTGAAGTTGCTTGATAGTTTGCAGAGATAATTTAACTAAACTTTCCTATTTCCTGTTGCGATGTAGAACAATGATACACACAGCTTCACTTTTTATGGGTAGTGGTTTGATCTTTGCTCTTTAGCTTTAACATTTATCTTCAAACTTTCTTATGGAAATTTCGTAATTTTGCCAGAACCATATTTATGTCACAATTTAATTGTAAATGCTCGCAATTTTGCTCTGATGGCAGTAACTTCATAAAATTGCTAATGTCATAAAATTAAATTCATTACATGTTTTATAACGTATCATTTTTTAAAAGTATTATTTTGGATATATTTGACATTATATATCGTTTTAAACATCCCCAAAATACTGTACGTGTTATTTTAATTTTTTTAGCTGTTTTTGCTCACACGCACATGCCTGTGTGGCTTGACGAAAATACTCTTATCCTAGTTAGAAAATGATTCCACTTGATTATGCGAAATTAAATTCAACCTTATTCTGGTATCTCATGTCGCATATTTAAGGAAAGCTCCAATGCTTGCTTTTACTGAAAATACAGTATAATAAAAGAAAAATAAGGTGAAGTTCAGTTCGATCCAATTCAATTTCAATTCAATTCTTTACCCTGCAGTCAGTACATAGTAGGCCTACCATCCAGAAAGACATTTTAATGCTCATAATACGTTCTAACGTTATTTGGATAGTGTAGTGTTTTGTTGTTGGAATGGTGCCTATGGCCATTTTCCAGATAATTGACTGTTGTAATGCATTCAAAAGATTGTGTCCCAGGTGAGCACTCAAGCTCGGTATTTTAATTGCAGGCTGGCAGCCAAGGTGGTTTGTTTTGGACAATGGTGTTCTTGCCTATTATAAATCTCAAGAAGAAGTCAATCAGGGTTGCAAAGGCTCCATCAAAATGTCGGTTTGCGAAATTATAGGTAAGTATTTGAGCACTGTACATTTTCATGAAAGTAGAAATTCCATGCTACCCACTCAACTCAGGCCTTTCATGAAATTTAAATTATGTTTCTATAAATGATGAAAATGAAATTGTCCCAGTTTTCAGTCTTTCCATGCTGATACTTGTTGTCTTTAATTCTCAGACAGTTTATGAAAACATAAAATGTATTAAGCTGTGTTCTAGCATAATAATAGTTTTTACGTACATTTTAGTGACCTACATGCCAGGCATTCTGTACAACAGCCTTAGGTATTATGGCAGAGGAGTCGTAGACTTTTCTCAAATTGCACAATTTGGGTGAATGGCCCACTGTCTAATTTGCATTTCGGATCAAACTTTCTTTATCTTGGTTTTAGGTATGAATTGAGTTTAAACATGCACAGTGCCTCCCATAAATCAGTCGAGATTTTTTAACCTTTCCAATATTGAGAATAACCTGCCTTGGAAAATTGCACAGCTTTTGTTGGTGTGAAGTGCCGTTTCCTATTCCACAGAACGTTTGGTTTCCCTGAAGTAAAATTAAGGGGTTCCGCAAAGGAATAAAAATTCTGACAAGCACATCATTTTATGCACTGCAGTAAAATATTTAAAGGGTATAATATAAAAAAGGGTTTCATGACTTAATTTAATTGGGAAAGTGGAAACACTAGCTGGTATAACGCAAAATGATTCGTTCCGTAGAAAACTGATTTATTTTGATAAAAAAAAGTGTTAGAAGTTACAATATATCTCTGGGAAAAATCAATCTTGAAGTTGTTAAAACTGCAATTGTTATAAATAAAAGTTGTGGTTTGAAATTACCGATATGGGTGTTGACTTTCAGATCTTTTTAAAAACTGGATGGAGGTTATTGGCCTTATAGTTGGGATAACACTTGGCAGACCTGAATTTAGAATTGTGCAAATTTTAATATTTAAAGCAATGCTACGCTCCTCACTATTATCTTTCTATAGAGAGGTCAGTGATTTGTTTTACATGGGAAATACAATGCAAGGCTGGTTAAATGGGTCTACCTCTTAAATTGGTCAACGTAGCGGCCAACAGCACACATAAGCACTTTCTTGTTAAACTCGCAGTTATTTAGGGCAGTGGAATCGTGGTCCAGTCACCCACCTACCTGGAACTTTCCTCCTTGTCAGTTTTCATTATATAGCCTCTAGCAAAATTCACTGTCCGTGAAAGAAATAATTCATGCATCAGGCGCACGTTGTTACCTGTTTTCAAAGTGCATCGCATTGTTTTTAATTTTTTAATTTTTTACCAATTTTGCAACGACCTTTTCGTGCAACATAAATGTGATGGCAATGCAATTCACATGTAGCCTTCTACTGTTGCTGTACTGTTAACTTAATTGCTTTGGGAATTCATATTTGAATGTCAGTAAATGATCATGGTTTGTCATGCAATTAGCATGTTCAGATATTTAACCGTTCACGCACTGCTCATTTCTTATTTTCCAATAAGATGGGTTTTTGGAATGCGTAGAAGCTGTTCTCCAAAATTTCCTACATGATTTATTTGCCAACATTTTCATTCAAATGTAATCCATAAATCGTATTTATTCAGCTGTCCATTTCATTTGATGTTAGCTTTTCCTTTTAGCAGGAACTTTGCATGTTTTTCCCCAAAGCTCTATTGTAGTTTTTTTTAAATTGTTTTGGCTATTTATCTATTTGCCAAACGTTTCTCAGAAGGACAACTGTTTATGACACTGTGCATGGCCATGACTATTGACAAATGCATTTATAGGTTCAACACTCTTCATGGCATGCTAGTCTCTGAAAATGCATGTACTTAAGATTCATTTATGAAATTTTTGAAAATTATTAACCCTTTACAGCTTAAATGATTCAAAATTTAATGATTTGTAAATAAACATAATTTTACAATTCTTTTATTATTATTAGGGAGGGGGTAACTGAAGCTTTGAGAGTCAAAAACGTGCAAAAAGAGTGCATAGCCAATTAATGCATTCATTTAAAATTTGTTCAAGTGACTTCATTACAGCCAAAGTGCGATTTGCAAGGCTTCTATCGGAGTACCCGTATTAATAACAAACGTTACTTTTACAACGTTAAGTTAAAAAATAAACAGGAGAACTAGACGAAAGAATCATTTTGCATGAATGAACATAATCATTTCTTGCATATTTTGTTTAGAATGGTTGCAATTACCTGAATGATGTTGCATTTCAAAAATATGTAGTGTTATTATAAATTTAAGTGAGAATTTGAATTGCCTATTAAAACATAGTCATCATAAAATCAGATACTCATATAGCATTAAAAGATTGGTTTATCCCATAAAAAGAAAATTGCGATGTAGAAGTAGGCCTACAAAATTAAAAGATACATTATGGTAAAATTCATTTAAAAAAAAATGTATGTTTTCATTACCTCTAGATACTATTCTATATTTACTTTTCTTGACATGATAAAAAGCTGTAGGCCTACTATATATATGCTGCAACTAGAAAAAGGTGAAATTTATCCACGTGATTAAAATTATAACTTTTTTTATTTTATATGCTTGTAAACTGTCAGTGCAAATCAGGTCGTTTTCCTTTTTCAGCAGAGGTTATAGTGTACTCGAATTTGGTAAAATGGTTACAAGTCAGTAGGCTTGACTGCTAACCATTTCCTGATTTGGCGGCAGCGTATTTATTGCCCTATAAATGGTTATTAGCATGAGGATTTAAGAAATTTTTATAGGCATTTTTAGCTTTACAGAATTAATTTCATTCATTTGTACAGTGAATTGAGGCTAGTGTTTGAATAGAAATTTATCTAATAGAAACTCAGGATATATCAGCGATTTACTGTTGTTTTAAGATTTTTTTTCTACTTTCAATCCGTGATTACCATAAATTGCTGTTTTTATGATGGCCGTAGGCACGCGATTTTACTTTCATTTGTTGTCCTTGTGCCATATAAATGTACGAATCCTCTGAATTCATTCTGCACATACGGCAGCTCTATAGGAAAGTTTTTCTAACTGTACTTATTTCGTCTGTTAAAATTTTGGACTAATATTAATTACGATCCGCAAGGTAAGTTATGAAGATACATGTATTTAAATTAAAGTGAGCTTTGTTCTTGGTTGCCCACATTAAGTTTGTAGACATCTCTTCCATATTTGAACGGCTTCTTTGTTAATAATGAAGTTTCAACTCGTACGTCCTTGGCTCATTTTTCTAGTATCCTCAACCTAGTCTTCCAACCTGTGCGCTCATACGTTCAGGTTGGATTTCCCCATTGCTCGTGCAGTTTACAAGGTTTTTCAACCACCCCTCTTAGGGTTTTTACTGATATTGTCTGAAGCAATACCAGATCAAACGCGTGGAGCATTTGCTATTGTGAAGAATACTTATGGCGATATTTTTTGCCTATAAACATTTTCGATTTTACAGTAAATTCTGTGGATAATACAAGGTTGGATCTGGTAATTCCTTCAGAGCAGCACTTTTACTTGAAAGCGGCAACTCCACAAGAAAGGCAGCAGTGGCTCGTTGCTTTGGGTAGCGCTAAGGCCAGTCTAAGCGCCCGACAAAAGAAAGAAACAAGTAAGGGTTAATCCATTCTAATCAATTGTGACCAATTTCTTGATTATTTTAAGCATTTACTTAATTTCCTAATACAAAATAATAGGCCTACATACTAAAGTTACTGTTTGATTTTGAAATATAAGCCTACATGTACTGGTACCTCTTGAAAGCCGAAAGGGGAGGTCGAGCAGTTTTTTTTGCACAATATGACTGCTTGGCAAATGAAGTCGAGCATGGGACTGAATAAAGATATAATATTCTCTGTGAAGAAAAGATTTTTCCCTTGGCATACGTATTCTCCGAGTATAGAGGGTACATTACTTCCCTGGCAAAAGAACACATCAGCAGTGACAGTTAATATTTTGCCCAAATAATACAATATATTAATTGTCATATTACATGTGAAACTACTTAAAATCTTGTTATAATACACATTCATTTGCTCATTTGTTGTTCTTAGTAATATTACTTAATTAGTTAATTATTACTTCAGGAAAAGCTTTGCATTACAAAAATCCTTGTTTATTTTCGCCATCTATGTTGTTTTTGAGATATAATAGTTGTATGTATTCTGCGATTAGTTCTACGTATCCCATTTCTTTAGACAAATTTAAAAACAAGCAAAAATGTGCAGATCGAATGTTATGAAAAATTGGATAATAAATTAATCTGTGTAATGGTTATACTTTTATATTTAATGAGTAAAAACAAAACATCAAATACTTGACAGAATAACGCCTAAGGTGCTTTGATTTCTGGAGCAGGATTAGTGTGCATGTTCAAGTGATAAAAGTAGGAACAGATCAGCGGAGAAACGTAAATTTAGTGTTGTTCCTATCAAGAATGTCTTTGTCATATTTTACAGGCAGCACAAATCCCGACATGCTCAAAACCAAGAAATCTGAACTTCGACTCTACTGCGATCTTCTCATGCAGCAGGTGCACACTGTCAAATCTGCAGGAAATGAACAGCCACCAAATCCTGAGGTGTGTTAGAAATAGTTTGTTTTTTCACAAATTGAATGGTCTAAACGGTCTAAATTATTAAATCTTTTTACAACTAATTCACTCACATGATTTGTGTTCTGCAGGACAGAGTAAAGTAATTTAAGAAACTTTACATGCTCTGTCATGCAGAACATGTTTTTAGCGAAACAAAATGTAGTTTTTTGCAAAGACCATAAGAATTTTAACAACTGTCTTGTAAATATTTTATCTCTTTTGCATTCAAGCTAAAAGTTACGTTGATGAAATTGTCATGTACCGAATCAAGCATGCATGTAGTTCTCAGAGAATATGTTTGACAGCTTATAACTTCATATGGGTGGCATTTATATCGCAAGTTTTAATTGCTTTTTGGTGTTGGTGCTACTTATTCTTTCTGTTTAATTGGTATGAACGTGATAAATGAATTTAAATTATGACTTCATCTCCAGAGCACAAGCCTTGTGAAGTAACATTTGCAAAATACAAACAATTGGCAAAGTTAGCAAATCGATTTTAAGGTGTAGTAAAAATTGCAACTCAAAGACTGTTCGAGATTTTAAAGCAATGATTTATCCCCTTTTTGATGTAAGTTACTGTGTTTATGGCACAACTCAAAATTGTAGGTCTGTGTGTGTGTTTTTACTAATAATACTGAACTATGTGACATCCACAGCAGAGCAATAGGGACATTTCTATGTATTGGCATGATTTCACTCGTTTTTTTCCCATTTCTTGTAAATTTAATGGTGATACTAAAGCTTCTACATCTCTGATGTTTCATAGATAATTTTTTGGACTTCATTTTTCCATAATTTTAGTATTTAGCATCCAAACTTTCAATTGAATATTTAATACAAGCTGTTTTTAAAGCTTATATGCAACAGATATATAGCAATAGTAAACTAAATGGAATGAAACTGACTGGTTGCTATGTTTGCCTGTTCGCAGACATTGACTGAAGCCACAAGTCTCCTTGGTGCTACGTGTGATACATTCATTAAAACACTGGAAGATTGCATGAAACTTGCTAATGCCAACTTCCCTTTTGAGCTTCCACATCAGCTTATAACCGACTCTGCTCTGCCCCCATCTCTGGCACCCAATTCCTTAAGAAAGGTAACATATGTTGCTGCTCGATCGTGTCTCGTTTGTGCCTTAATTGCATGTACCATAGATTAGTTGAATTTGAATTTTCACTATAAATATGATATATTTGATTTGAGTCTTGGAAATGCCTGTTACACCAATTTTTTGGGTAAAATTTGGCTGGAAAATGCTGTAATGAATTTTAAAATAGTTGATTTACATTAGTTGCTGTCAATGATGGTGGTTTGCTACTTTTGTGTCATCCCAAATCCCTTTGCAATTCTATTTGTCGTTTTTTTCCGGGACTCTTTGAAAAACAAGTTTTGAAAGATTTTTATACTGTATAAATGATTACAATGAAATAGATGATCTTACGTGAATCCAGTGATGATAAATTTACTAATATATTCTCATTTTGTAATCAAAAGTTATATTATTACAAATTTTTAATATTTACTCACCCCTAAATTATTACGAAATATATTTTTCTCATGATATAAATTCCAGCATCAGCATAAACTTAACTCTTTAAAAGTAATTTATGCAGACTATCCTTAGGGTACCGATTAGTACACACAAAGTAAAATATCCTGGATATTTGAGAAGCAGAAAAAGATTTACACGGAATCCAAACCTAAATCTGAAAAAAAAGAACATTTTGCTCCCTTGCTTTTTTTTGTTACATTTATTTGCACAAGTACATAAATTTTTTCTCAAAAAATGCTTATTTTTATAGGTCAAACATACACAGATTAATCGTTCCACTTCTGTCGATAGGTAAGTTTTGGAAAATTACTTGAATAATCCAAGAAATCATCTTGCTTGTTTGTAATTCAAAAACTTTTTAATTGTTTGATTATTTTTTGATGAAATTGTGATATTGTTTCTGTGATCCTGACCATTTAATTGTTTTGTTGCATGGTTTTGTTGGTCTTGCATGCGGTGGTGACATTTTCTTTGGCTGATTTCCGTGTTAAACTTTGTTGGACGTTTATAAAATTCACAATTTGCGTCATGTTTTGCTTCACTTTACCCGTTTTTTTCTTTGTTCTTCGATAAAAGTCATGCTCCGTAGATTATTATGTTCAACTCGCACAAATGGCACCAAATCCCTAATAAATACATCACATATCTTTCATCTTAATTCCAACACATGCACATAATGAATAAAGTGGTAATAAGCTTAGTGAATATTTTAATGTTTTAGTCAGCTGCTGACAATTGCAAGACAATGAGCCTACTTTATGGAAGTCTTCTTCAAGCTCATTTTACTGCCTGGTGATAGAGGTATAGACATCAGCTGAGTTACTTGGGAGGGGGAATGTATCGCATCAGTACTTTTTTCTGATTGTCGTCATCTTAGTTCTCTTTTATTATTTTAAAGCCTGATTTGTGTTTTGCATGGTCGTCTGTGTTCCAATTTGAGAGGATTTCTGTTTTCAAAAGTTAATGAAACTGCTTTTGACTTAATTCATTTATAGAAGTCTCTGATGAATGTCAGGAAGGTTACCATTTCAAGAGTGCAAGTCTGGGCAGTGTAGTATTCATCTAATCTTTCAATTGATGCGTTGATGACGAAGCGATTAGATTCTGTGTTATAAAGCCCCCTAAAACATTTGAGATAGCACAACTTGTGCATATTGTGTATTCAATTTATCAAATTTTGTGTTTTAAAGAGATGGATTTTTATTGATGGATGTGTGGTGGCTCGTCCTTCAGGGAACTGATATTTTTTATGAATTTCCTGGTGGTCCAATCATTTTACATATTCATTATCGTCAGAAATTTTAGCATATCTTCACCATAAAGACAAATGGGAGAAAAGTTAATGCGTTACGCTTTTATTTTTATTCCAATTAACGATTTTATACTGCAAATTAAATACCGGAAGTTTTATTAAGTTCAGACGTGAACAAACCCTAAAATAAATAAAAGAAAATTTAGTGCAATATATGTTTTTTTAACAATTTTTTTAACAATTTGCTATTTCTTCAGTTTGCAAACGAGTCCCAATGATTTTAGTGTGCTTTACTTTTCCTGTGGTTGTCTTTAAAATGGGGATTGCTTGCCAAAGAAAATATCAACAAAGATTCAATGCTTATTTTTTTTTTCGCAATTGCTTGTTAAAAAGGAAGTTTTTCCTCATTTGAACATGTTGTTTTTCACACTTAGATGACATAACCATTAGGCTCCTGATTATCGGGGTATTTTGCAAAATGAAAAAAAAAAATTCAAAAATTCGATATATAATGAAAAACAAAGTACACACATCTACAGTACATGTTTACAGCAACATACAGTAGTTTTAATGAACATTTCCATATGTTGGCCCATTTGGGCCGTGCAAAACTGTGGTGGTATTTTTGCTCCCTGTTAGTCTACCAAATATTTAGCCTGTCCACTGTATAATTTCAGCCTACTATAAGAAAAGTAATGGCTGCAAGGACATTACAAAATTATCAGTATGTTTTCCGTTAATTCAAAATTCCAAGACAATATATTATCTGAAAGTGTCCAATAGCAAATTGTGCGAAATTGTAACAAATTCGTCTGCTGATCGACAGAATTAATGTTATAATTAATATGCAATACATGTATAGGCTTTATATTATGTTCAGTTATTGTCGTTCCTCTAGGTATGTACCCTGTGATTGGATGCAAACTAGTCAAAAGTACTTGTTAAACGAACTTTGCTTTTAATTTAATTCTCTACCATTTGGTAATACGTTTTATAAGTTATTCAATGCATTCTCTACTTTCTTACCTACATTCCTATTTAAACATATGCATTTCATTTTGGAGTTAGTTTCTACTACTAAATCAATGGAAATCATAAGTTTTCAATTTCACTGATTTAGTAATAAAAGCAAAAAGTCTCTAAATGCATACAAAAATATGGCACAAGTTCAACCCTGTTGTATCCTCCGTATCTTTTGTGGCTTGTGCCATCATAAGTGATGTTTAATTCAGTCACAAATAGAATCTTTTAAAATAAGTTTGTTGTGTAGGTTGTATGAAGGTCGGTTTCATTACCAACATACTTCTGCGTTCGCAATTGTTTTATACTTTTCTATTTGACAATATCTGGCTGTTCCGTTATCACCTATTTGTCAATTTAACAAACAGGGTACACATTTTTTAGTTTGAACTAAAATCCACCAAAAAATTTCCATGCTATTAAGTCTTGTTTTCTGCTGATTGTCTCATGCCATAAATGGTTGCAAGAACGATTTATTCAGGTGTAACAAGTGTATAAGTTCCAGAAATACTCTGTTGCCTTTATGGAACTTTGTTTATGCAAATAATAATATACTGTATTGATCATTTGTGGTGAAATTTAGAGATTAACATCCAGTCATAGTAACAGAGTTGAAATTAGCACTGCTCAGCGTTGTGTTTAACAGCTGTTTTATGCAGTTTGATAGCAGTAGTTTTAATTTTGCAATGTTTAAAGTGATAAACATACTTTTTAGTAGAAGTCCTCATAATGAGGAATTGCTTTTTGCAAAGAACCTTGTTTTTAAATTACTTTTATTTCTGCTGCATTCTTAAATTATTTAATTGCTGTTATTTGAAAGAAATTTCAATCAACTAAAACAAATATGAAAGTGACGGTTTGCTTTGATTATGCTCTTGCTCTTAAAGCACAGGTATATTATACTTTATTTCTATTATTTCCAATAAGTGAGTATCATCTTGTCCAAACTCCCATACTGAATTCCAGATGGAAGTCTCAGCGCAGTTACCATTATGAATTGTTTAAGCAATGCTCTTTAAGAAATATGAAATATATTTTAAAAAATGTGATACTATTTTGGATATACACCGTTGTGCAAATAAATGGTTTCTTATTTATAATTATACACTTGTACTTACCATGGTAATAATTGCGTTATATATTTATGCTGTAATGGTTGGGTTATTGGGTGATGGGACTATTTTGCATGATAGGAGCTTTAACCTAGGTTACTGCTTAGTTTCGTCTAATATTTGGGCATGCAGGTAATAATCGGAAATGGTGCTGGCATCATAGTTAAGGTATCTTTTTATTTGATTTTCTTGAAGTTTAATAATTAACGTTTAGATACTGCATGTAAAAAATGGGATGGTGCAGATTACATTTTCATTGGATTGTTTAAAACTTATTGTATTTACCAATCATGTAGCTTCATACTGAACTGATCTGCCAATAACTGGGTACACTGATAAATTAATATATCATATGCACAATCATACAAACGAAATTCTGCACCATTCTATGTTAAACAGGATCATGGCCGATTGCACCCTTCACTGTTTGATTTAATGGGGAAAACATCGTTGTGCTTTATTTTTTTATTATACTTGACAGAGCATGGTGACATCTGCCATTGATCGGTTTAATTAGTGAAAATTGTGTTAATTTTTCTGTATTATGCTAATCTCATTTAATTTACATTCAGGCCTGAGGTACCGGATGTACATTCCAAAACTATTGGCTCTCATCCTCCAGATGATGACAGATTTGGACATGATTATTTGGCATCTCCAAGATTATTTGAAGATGACAGTTCAATGATGATTATTAGTACTTTGTCTCCGTATGATGCTTCAGATTCTGCGGTGGATGGGCCATCTTCCAGCTGTCTGCAAGTTGAAAGGAGGTAACATGTAAAAGTTGAATTGACATTTTAATTAGGATAATCAAAATTTATTTTTTATTATTATTATCCGTTCAGTCGTGTCTGACAATAATAATATAATATAATCAAAATTGCAGCTCACAAACCTATTTCCAATTAAACCACACACAAAAATCATTCGACGTTCAAATGTAATATTCGTCATGAACAGTCATTAATTATAACACACAGGAAGCCTTGTTGGTGAATTCAACAAAAAAAAATAATTTATAAACTGAAATTTGTATCAAACCATCTTTTTAACATCGATTTTCAGGACTTCAATTGCTTCAGCTGAAGACCCAGAAGAAGATGAGATGTGGGCTGACACCAGTGACAATGAAAACAATAATCAGGACACCAAAGAAGATGATCTGATGCCAGAAGTGAAAGAGAATGTGGAAGATGTTGTGAAAATGAACACGTTCTTTTCTAATCTAAAAATAAGGTGATTTATTGATCAGTTTAACATTATTTTGATTTGTCATTCTAGAACTAAAATAGATTAAAATAAAATAAAACTGTTAATGTCTGTGAAATATGAATAATTTTAACATAATTGTTTATATTCCTTTAGCTTTTTGAATCTTCAAATGATGGAGGGCGAAGGAATTCCGACAAAACATTTTCTTGACTCCTGTGCTATTGTTATCACCATTTTTGGTATGAATGTTTCACAATCTTGTTTTCAACAATGAGCGGAACAATGTTAGAAATGCTTTGCGTTTTTCTAGAAATGTTTGGTTCACCAATCTTTGCTCCTATGAGAATAGACGTTATGGGAAACCTTAGGGTAGATGCCATTTCACATATTTCATTTTCTTATCAGAATATTTGTGATTGTTTTTGAATATTATTTTTAATTATTCTCTTATTCTTTGCAGAAAATCACAGAAAAATACAATGTCAACCCCAAAAAGTTTGCGGTGCTTCAAGATATTGTTCGATATGAAATGGAAAGTAACACCACCACAATTCGAAATTCTGCCACAGATGCGCTAATGTGGTTAAAGAGGTTGGCTTGCTTTTTTTTTGATTTAAAAAACCCCAATTATGACTCATCATTATTGCCAGTACATTGCGAATTAAGCATTAATTTTGGAATATTAAGAAATTAGATTTAGACTACTGAATGCTAAGATAAAAGTATATACTGTATATTCAAATCGAATCAAATCTGTAATTTTTGGGTACAAACAAGATGTAAAAAACATTTAACCATTGTTTATCGCAAGAAGTATAAGACCGTGAATTCTAATATGTGACTGACTTTAAGTCAGGGATAAAAGTAAAACTGCCTGTTTATGATAGTGTATCAAAACTGAGGCATCTTCTTTAACGTTTTTTAAAAGTTCATTAAGTCAATTTCTTAATTAGTTTTTCTTTCTCCAATTCTTGGCATAAATCTGACTAAACTCTATTATAATTTAATTTTAATATTTGACCACAGTAATTTCCAATTTTTAAAGCATTAGAAAGATGTAAGCTATTACTTTTTCATGAAATCCATCTTTTTCAGTAATATGACTAAAGATATGTTTTAAAACATGTATTTATCAAATGCATGCTGTTGTGAAACTAATATTCTAAGAAACTATACAAGCTTAATAACTGTGCTTCATGTTTTTTCAATCTTATTTCTTCGAAATAGGGGTCTGGAATTTGTGTACGAGTTCTTATTGGAATTTTCAAAAGGGAACCCTGACTTGAAAAACTGTGCTCTTAATGCATACAATAGGACCTTGAAACAATATCATGGATGGATTGTACGCAGTGTCATTTCGGTATGAATTCGTTTATAAACATGTGGTCATTTAATTCATTGCATTTGCTGTTAAGTCAAATATATTTCCCTTGTGATGTATTTCTTATAGGCAGCTACTCACACCGTCCCTAGCAGACATGAAGTTCTTTTGAAATTGGCATTAAATCCTGAAGACATTCACAATCCGTTGTACGAAGAACAAATCAAAGATGACGCCAGGCGCTTTATAAAAGCAATGGACAATATCATTAAAATCTTAAATGATTTTTATCTGACTCACAAGCTGGATAAGAAGTACATTGTGTAATCATAGGCATTCATCGTACGTGGATTATTGGTGATGAAAATGGAACAACGGGCAGGAGCCACCAATGTGAAACTGAAGATATTGTAAATACATTATTGTGTATGCCAATGATTTTGCTTACTGGCCGGTATTATGTTTATTGATATTATCAAGAATTTTATTTTAAGTTGAGGGCTATGGACATGGGATATTTGGACAGGTATCTGAATAATTTGATAACCATGATTAATAAGACAAGTTTCCAAATTCTACATAGGTGACGTATCATAATGGCGATTCATTTTCAGAGAAAACTATTTCACTATACTTATTGTTAAAAAGTTGTACAATATCTTTACATACTGTAGTTTCAAAGACATCTATCAGAAGTTCTAACACCATTATCATCTTTATTTGTTTCTAAATAATGGTTATTTAAATATGGCAGAAAGCCTGGGAAACAGGTTGTTCGCGGTGTAATTTTATTGTTAAATATTTTTAATGTATCTGATGTACGTATTTAAATTTTTTATTCCATGATGAAAAGCATGGAATTCTGCATGATAAAACTGAAATAAATGTTTTTTGCATAATGTTTAAAATTTGCCAGAAAGATTTCCTGACTACATTTTTTAATACTTACAACTTTTTTGATGCTATTGAACTTGGCTTATGATTTCTAAAAAATATGATTTACGTATACATGTACATCCATGGCATATACTGCGTGCCAATGGTGCTGCTTGGTGCAATGACCAAAAAGTGGCTGAAGTCCAACTATGCAAATGTCATATTTCCAGAAGACATTTAATTTCTTTTGACTGTGCAGGGGATTTTGTTTACATTATACAGTACAAATCATGGGTATAGTTGTAAGTTGAAGAAAAATACATGTAGCTGTCTCAATAAATAAAGGGGGAAACTATGCTCCATTTTGGACGTGCTAATATCATCAGTTTTCTGTATATGGTTTGTGTTTTAATTATAATATAATTATGGATTAGTTTACTTTGTTTACCGTATTAGCTAAATATTTTACTAATAGTTTGTACAACAGGGGATGAATTTATGGATGGCCCCTATAAGTAACAAGGATTTAACCTTGATCAAGGCCTTGTCTTGTGCTGCCATCTGTGGCGGATTGTGACCCTTCCCTAGGTAGAGGTACAAATCGAAAACAGGTAGACGCGCACGGGTGTGTCGGAGGTAGGCGTGCTTCGAACGTTAGTCGGAATTATGACTGCATTTTTGTTTCGTTTTACATCTTGATATTATATTTTGGTCTCGGAAAAGTTATCGATATGTAAGTATAAACCTTTGAACTTTCCTTTGTACTACTGTTGATAATTTATATCGTTGGTTTGCCCGAGATAAGCGAATGTAAACACGGTCCGTTTGAAATATTTTAAATTATGATAGCATGCATGTGAGGCGTTGACAATTTGGAAGATTTCTTATCAAAAATACTTGTTTTTCACTAAAAGGACTATCAAATCCAAAGAAAGTTTACTAAGCGATTGTACCTATGAGTTATTGCGACTTGCGCTACTTTTAAAAATGCAGTAAGCGAGATGTGAAATTAAAAGTCCGCCAGGTGGAGGGTGGCAGGTGTGCCAGGTGTACCTGACTAATTTAATTGTGCTCGTTTTGATTAATTTCTAAGCATTAATAGTTAATTCATTCGTAAAATTAACGTGGTTCTGAGCAGCAGTAGTAACGTTCTATATGTTTGCCATGAAAACAACGGCAGATTAATAATTTAATAACTTTAATCCGATGGGAATTTAACTTTGGTTGGAGCCTATTGAATCATATGCTACTGTTATGCAACATTCTGAACTAGGCCTACATACTGATTCGTTAGTCATAAATTTCTTCGGAGCAGTGTCATTGGCTGCAAATAATCCTTTTAATTTTAAATTCACAAAGCAGTGGTGTGGCATGTGTCATGCATTTAATTGAAATGACTTAATATTAATTATCTTGATGAGACGTACCTGACCACACCTTTCATGGAAAGGTGGGTGCAAGTTAATGTGCAGCACACACTGTATTGTGTAAGCAAGAGTTGACGCAAACAACAATTACCTAAAAGTTTACTCGTAAAACTATTATATAGCCTACACTGCACAAGACTGAATGTGCATACTATGCATTTATTGATGTTAAGGAATATTCCTCCAGGCAACCTTGCGGCCTGAATTATTCCTATGCGTTTGAATTAAAGAGACAAACCAGGTGTACGGAAACGAACGAGATAATGTTATTTAAATTGGTGAAGATAATTTCGTGATGATACATTCGCTGCAAAATGATTAGCAATTGAGACTAGAGTTCACTACGTGAACCCTGTTTGTTAAGAAAATGGATGCATAATTAGTGATTTCTGAAAATTTCAACTCAAGTTCAGGTTAGTTTTCTTGGGTGACAATATTTCTGGAAGGAAAGATGTAAATACTAAGTCATTGTACTGTTGTCTCGCCCAGACAACAATGTTGATGTTTTAAAAGTTGAAATTGCTGAGGTTGGAGTCTTACAATTGTCTGCAGTGATTTGGTTTTGTATGTACGATTTCCACAATTGTCATCATCGTGCAACGATGTTACTGATGCGGCAACACACTTTATTGCTAAAAGTTAATGAAAGACGTATTTTTAATTGAATGTGTAGCTGTGAAATTTATTTAATATTGCATAAGTATTGCAATTGTTTCACTGCTTTGGGAAGTTTTGCAAACATTATTTTTAGTATATTAATATATGAACTGGCCAGTGAGTCCTCGAAAAAATTAAAGGGTTTATAGGCAAAGAAAGTTAGTTTATACAGTATGTGGAAAAACTTTACTATTAAAGTTTGCACATTGTCCTCCTAGGCTCCTACAGATTATGTGAATTTCAATGAGGTATTAACTATTTTATAAGTGCATAATTTTTTAAATCTAACACGCTAATCAGTATTCATGTATGTATGAACTGGTATGCTATCGTTAGGCCATTGTATGTAATGACTAGTGTGGGTTTACCTTTCTTGGTTCAGTCGATGTACCACAGCATTTATGATGGCTTGCATGAAAATTCAAAACCTCATTTCCAGCCATTTCTAAACATTTTGTAGTTCAACGACCTCCCTTTGGTACAAAAAAATTTAGTGGCCTATTGCAATCATAAAGCACAAGGGAACAGGTTCTGCCACATTTTTTGCCAAACTAAATTTGCACAATGGCGATACACAACCCTACCAATACGTTCATCTTTTTAAAAGAATCTGACTGTACAAACTACATGCATTGTTGAAATCAACTCATAATTTAATGATAGCTTAGTAAATATCGTAAACTTGGTGCCTTTCTTTGCTTTTATTATTAACGACTTTAAATTTCGGTGTGATTTCTTGACTAACCTGGCATATTTTGCATAATTATCTGAAATAAAATGAACACTGCGAACACTTGGCATTTCACTATTTGCTGACGTTGCTCGTCTTAATGTACGATTCATTTTTATGTTAATGATCCGTATGTACGATGTAACCGTTTTGTGATAGCTATTTCTGAAACGTAGAAATATGCAGCTTTTGAAGCAGTGATAAAAATATACAAATATCCAGTTTCCCTTGAGTGTGTCATTGGTATTGGCACACAAAACGTGATGCCAATTTGGTGCAGTCAAGCTGCTCTCGTCTGTGTTTAGAGAACCATGAAAATGTTTCAGCTGTGGTTATTTTTGGGTTTGCCACTACTTTTGGTTGAGAGCAAAATACCGTAACCCAATGTTTTTATCCTCTTCGTGTTATTCCAGCGTTTAATTTTAGGAGAGATAAGCACATTGACTAAGAGAATGACGAGAAATGCGCTACCCTCGTCTTCATTTTGTAAAAAAAGCTTTCTTCTCAGAAAATCGATGTTTTATCATCACATCATGTGTCCGATCAAAAATCTTCTGTTGGTATCTTTTTTGATGGTCTCTTTTGAAAGCTTTTTCAGTAGAAGCACAACTTTACTCATTCTCCCGCTGTATATTTACATAAATCTTTCAGCATGCAACATTTGTTCAAGTGCTGGAACATTTTAAGTGGTTTTGATGATAGCTGTGAAAACACCAGATTTTTGAATTGGATGATAAGCTGGATCCGCAACCTAGCTTCTTGTTCCGAGTCATAAATAAGCCCATTAGAAAACTGAGTTGCGTTGGCAGAATGGCTCGCAGCGCTTTCTCGGTTTCATTGGCACGTGTAAATGTAAACTGATTGCGCAACACGATGCTTGATTTAATTATCATCGGAATTGAGAGTGCACAATTTAATTGGGGGAATGTCTGAAGATGTGTGTCATGTTAAATTCGCAAAATATGATTACGAAACGAGACACCCTAAATTTAAAACGGTATTTTAATTTATTCTAAATATTATGCCAGTTCATCCTGACATAGTTTTGCGTATAATGTTCACAAAGTTAGTTGCACATGCGTCGTAATGTCCTCACATTCGACCTGCATTTTACCGATGTGGTATAGTGGGGTTAGAATAAACAGTCACAAATTTAGTGTGTTTTTTCCCCCCTCTGATGTCCCCCTTTTCCGCCTGGGTTAGGGATCCATCATTTTTCCATGCCTCGATCGATCCCCGCGGATAATCGAACCCGATATGGTATAGGTTGATTATCCGTTATCCGAAGTTCTCGGGACCAGACGTGTTTCGGAATTTGGAATATTTGCATATTCCTAATGAGATATTTTTGGGATGGGACGGTTGGGACCCAAGCTTAAACATACACTTTATGCACAAAATCTGAAAGCAATTGTATTACATTGTACATGTATATTGTATTATTGTTTGCATCGAGCCACGAGAATGTGAGAAATTTCCACATTTCTGACGCCATGTTGGCGCTGAAGACGATTTGATTTTGGATCTAATCGGTATCAAGTCAGTATTGTACTGACTGTAATAAAAATACGTATGGGAAAATGTGCCATCCCTATAGCCAGTATAAATCTTTTACTCAGAATTACATGATTTTGGGATAATTTGACTCGTAATGATGAGTTCGTTCCGAAAATCGCATGAAAACTGCAAAAAAGCGAGTCGAAATTGTCGAAAGATGGATTTGAATTTTTTTAAACATTGATTTTTAGCATTTTTTTAAAAACAGTTTTCGGCCCTTTCCAGTCGAGTTTTGCTGTTTTTCGGAGTCTACGCGTCATTTGCTGTCGAATGAGCCCAAAATCAAGTCATTTGGACAACATTTTTTTTTACCAAAATCCACAAAAAAGCAAAGTTTCCTAAACTTAATTTGGACGCTATAGCCCCCCCCCCCTTCATAGAGCAAAGATTTCAAAATGCCCCCTCCCCTCTTATGCAATTACATGTATTGAATTTGCTCATTTCACTTCGTTCCTCCCCCCTTCCCCTCAACCATAACATACTTGAATGTCGAAAGTGACACATTTAAAATATGATTTTAATAAAAAGCTATTAAAATTGAAGCTTTTATTTTATAATCAAAAATACTGTATAATCGTACAAAAGTATGAATCTTTACGCAAATTAAGGGGTATCAATTTTTATTATTTGCCCCTATCAGCCTTGCGCCAGGTTGCCTACCATTGCCCACCTGTTACCCCTTTACCTTATATTGCACCTTTCGATGTTCCCAATGCCCCCAAATATTGCCTACTTTGGGAACAACTGGCCTACATCCATCGTTTATTTACTTGATTCTTAACGCTTGGATGTTTTAAATTTAATATTTTCAAACAAAGGGGGGGAAGGGGGGGATGAAGTCTTACATTGGTCGATTACATTTTTGTCACGAATGACTTCTCGATTTCTATTCTATGCTCGGAGCCAGCCTTTCTAAATTATTTATTAGCTTTCCCTCAGTTTTTTTCTCTCTTTCGAATGCATTCATCGGATTAGTTTTATTCTGGGTTGTCAGTTATCATTAGCCTGTTTTACTAATTGTCATTAGTATTGTTTGGTGTGTTAATTTCTTCGGACAGGCAAACATCGTAAGATGTAAATGGAACATTAAATTTAGCGTCAGTTATTGTTCCTATACTTGCATGTAATAATAATGCTTTACGTTTGTAACCACATAAATGCACGGGGGTATGACAGGGGTAGCAATCGAACATTCGAGAGGAAGCTTTCTCGTACTTGCATTTCCTTCGTTGTCTTCATTGTTATGAAATGAAGTTGGCCATAAAAAGTGACTCCATTTTTAACTAAAAACCTGTTTTGTCGTTAAATAATCGCCGAAAGCGTACCTGCGACGAGTTAACTGGTTCATACTGGTTCCAAATAACCCGAGGTATGATGACAAGCAAGCGTGAGCACATCAATATACATGTACATTTATAGCTACTTGCTGATTGGGTCAATGTTATGGTGTTCCTGACTACCAATGTACGATCCGAACTGCCATTTGTGTATGTTCCACCCCTTTTCTGCAAATAGAGGAAGGGGAGGAACAGTGAGGAGGAACGCATTTGGTCCTTCGCAACGGAAGTTGAAGAACAATGTAACTGCTGATTGTCATAAGGGTTCCTGCAACAGGGTAATTTTACAAATGCACACTGACACACGGTCATGAAAACAAATTTGAATAAAGTACAGCAAGGTCTCTGACAGCAGTGTCTGCAGCATGTCAAATTTGGGTTGTTTAGACAATGTACTGCTAGTCGAAACCATTCAAAACTATAGAATGAAGTGAATTGGAAGTTGTTGACTGAAAAATGTTTTCTGAAGATGGCTGCGATACAAATTGAACAGAACAGCAATTGGTTCCCCACTGTGAGTGCAAAATGCTCTTCAGCGGGCTTTGCTTTGCTTCTTACACAGTATACTGTGCTTCTTATGAGTAGTGGCGCCATCTGTTTTCCAAACTGAGCACGTGTACTGGTATTAATCCCATTGCAGTCAGTCCTTGGTGCCTGCAAGTGCGCCAGAATAAGCGAACGAAACATAATTGACGCTTGCCTCACCTGTTAATTTAGAGGAGGTAGAGGTGACGATTGTTTAGCTATCCCTGCAATTTGCATTTAAACTTTTCATGGCCTATATATAGAACAATTAGTGTTATCCTACACCAGTATGCTAGCTTCAGATGCCATATTTGGATTTCTCTCCAGCATTATGGTAACCGACAGGATGGATCGAATAGAATCTGAATAATTCCTCCACATCCAAGCATGTACCCCAAAAAGCAAGTGGGTTTAAACGTCCCGAAACAGCGTTAGACGTAGGTGGTCGCTCCACATGGCTGGAAATGCGCCAGAGAAGATGGTGCGTGGAATTTAGATCATTGAAATAATCGAGGTGAAAAAATTGTTCAGTGTCTGACAAGTGCATACCTCAAGTACCGCTGCTTTGAAACCCTCTGCTCAGAAAAGTATGAACTATAATAGAGCTTAAACTCATTGGGGATAGGTTTCAGCAAATTTGGTACATGGCCATCTGCTTTAGCATCTCGTGTGTGGTTCCAGTTTACTTCCGGTCTTCCATTAAACTTCCATTAATCGTTTGGTATCCTAATTTAATTGAAGGATAGGTTAAACAGGATATTGCCGAGGGTATAATTCAAGGAGTTAGGCACCTCAAAAGGTAAACCATGCAATTAACATTTAAATGTTTTTTTTGGAAAACTTGCAGTTTATATTTATTGGCTATAGAAAGCCAGAATTACTGAAGTGTTTTTCCAAATCAAACCATTGTCAACTTTAATATTGACCATTTCAATCATTCAGAAATCCAAATGCTGCAGTGTTCGCTTGTGTTTGAGCTAGTTATTTCCTTGTTTATATGCGAGGACTCATTATGAATTCTTCTGATAAACAAGAATAGCTATGGCCTTGTATTTTATTGTCGTTCGTATGTCGATAGGCTAACAAAATTTCTCAGGATAACAAGAAATGACTTTAATACACGAAATGTACAAGTGGGCAGTTGATGTGCTCGTCGCTTAATTAATCTTGGCTTACAAAAACCTGTTCTCGCGTGATTCTGACATGTATAAAAACTATAAGCAGCTTTACGTATACATGGCATAGTCAATTGGTCATCTCAACTATTTTAAAATATTCAAATTGCTTAATTTGCATGTACTTATTTTCATCATTGACTCATCTGTCTGATAATATCAGACAGAATAATCCTGTGGCTAAATTATTATATAATCTTCGTATACCGGAATATTTTAGGGGTTTGCAATAACGTTTGATTTATCACGAATATCTTGGTAAATTAAGCATTAAGAAGTCGTTCATGTGTAATTAAATAAGTTAACCCTTACGGGTGGTCTTTTCAAGTAATATGCCTATCTTTAATTATGGGACAACTCAGTTCATGAAGGTCTCGCTTTATACGAATTTCTGATAGTATATATGAACTTATTTCCAGTCCCCGTCCTAGAGTACGTATGGAACCCCGAGCTTTAGACAAAATTAAAAATATACGTTGTAATTAACGTGGAATTCCTGAATAAAAATTGCAAACTTGCAGAAACTTCGAGGAAACTATTTCTTCTTGTTGAGATTGTTTTTTTTCTGATTTCCTACAGAATTATATAAATAAGGTTTATTTTGCACACCATTTTATATATACGTAAATGTACTCTTTGTGCATGGCGTTCAATTCCAGAAAAAAACATTTGCGTCTGCAGGCTTTAAAAAGTTTATGAACCCATTTTATGATGTTGATATTCTCGCATCAGTCCCACATAAATTCTGTTGCATACATACAGTAGAAGTAACCAAAATAGCTGTTTTATATTTGTCGGTGTTGTCTGGAAAGTCTTCGTTAGTTTTATAATCATTGACCTTTTGTATCCATGCGAGCAGATTGCCAAATTGTGAGTCGCGGGCCGATTTTTGGTGAACTGAAATGTTTCTTAAACTGTAAGAACTTTGTAATTACAGTATAAAAGTTATAAACTCTCATTGCCTGTAATTCTAAAGGATTAAACAGCAATGTCTAATATAAATAATTCTTACTTGGAGACTTGTCCCCCCCCCATTGTTCTTTGATTAAAAAATTAAAAACAGAAAATTTCGAACTCGTTTTTAATTAATAAAAGGAAGTTTACATTTAGGGGAAAAATAGTTCCTACCAAGTATTATTTACATGTACATGTATATCGGGAGTTGCTTAAAAATTATTATATTATATTTCAAGCATTAACATATGTCTCCGGAAATATGCTTTTTGAAGATTTTTATGTTGACTAATGCAAAACAAATTTTAACATTTTAGAACACCTTTTAATGTTTATTATTATTTTGGTGCATTCAAGCTTAATTGGTGGGAGGCATCATGTTGTCATTCTAAAAATTGGGTCGTTGTTCTAAAAAGTTTGAGAACCACGGGCACCAGGTCCTTGTTTGGGGCCTGAAATTGTGGGGCTCCCTGTAATTTTTTATACAAATTTTGTGGGAAACGAGTTTCCAAATAGGGAATAAATATGTACTGTAGAAACTATATGTGGTTATTTTTGGTCTTATCTCTTTATTTTTAACTTTTTTTTTGGAGGGGGCGAAGGGAATCTCCTGAGCATCATTGTGTCTAGTGGTGAAATTGCCAATTTTTCGTTTATAAGTTGTTTGCTAACAAATTCTATTGGCTAATGCAACTTTTTTTTCTTTACAGCTGATTTATCTTTTTTTTTTTTTAAATTTCGACGATAGTCGAACACCATCGTCAACATGCGTGTGTCAACTGGTCCTACTGGGCAAGGT
The DNA here is from genome assembly GCA_034697705.1 of Ommatoiulus sabulosus. NCBI lineage: Eukaryota > Metazoa > Arthropoda > Diplopoda > Julida > Julidae > Ommatoiulus > Ommatoiulus sabulosus. Next base: position 7,435 of record JAQGAO010000591.1, on the reverse strand, counting down.
AAAACACTTAAAATATGTATAATCATAAACCAGCAAGCTATCATATATAGCACCCCAGCTTCAAAAGTGACACAACTCAAAAGATCTTCAATATCTGTTTTACAACAGCATTACATCACTCAAAATGAACTCTGCATGCATGTTTATTGAAAAAGACATCTTTTGACTAAAGGAATGTTGTCATCATACATGTATTTTACCATTCATCTCAAAAGGAAAAATGTTGAGTTGTGTCACTTCTGAATCAAGGATGCACCATATGTCTTATGAACGTAAACTGCATGACGATCATCTTTCTTGGGCAATCGTTTCACTTGATCTAATGGACTGGAAGAACGTTCTAGTCTACCTAAACATAGTCATGATCTTAGCATACATGTAGCTGGATATATTTTATAGTAGAGTTGTAAATATTCTTAATCAAAAGGTACGGTTTTTTTGTTGTTTTTTTCTTTGTTTTCAAACAAACGCGAGGGTGAACTTGGAGGAAATCTGCCACTAATCACAGTTACCTTGTCCCATTTTTGACCCAGTTGCTCAGTTATTCAATTTTCCCCTAATTTTAAAAGTACAAATTTAGCGGCTGACTACTTGCTTAATTAATACTATAGCCATTAAGAGAATTAGGGACATTCTTTTACTATCGTCATTTTTTAATGTTACTGCATGATAGTTTATGGTAGTAATGTGACAGCTATAGCTGCATATTAACCATTGATAAACTCTCAGTACATGCATGTATACTGGTTTTAAGTTAGATGTCCTAGCGGGCCAGGAGTTTTTCTGTCAGCCTTTTTATCTCCAGAATTTTCCATAGGATATTGCTTTTCCGATTCAAGGTGAAATCATGGACGAGCTTACATACGTTAGTTGAAATGGTCCTTCAGTGACTCTACACCTGTATAACATGCGTTCAAAAGCACTTGACCCTGGATTTGCGGGCCGCGTTTATTTTTTTAGAAGCAAAATGCCAAGCTGCTTCTGGAATTATAACGGGGAAAGTTAGCACATGTTGATCATTCGTAGCCTTGTCTTGGGATAGACCTTGGACGGTATATGACTATGACATCGCTCATCCACCTGCAAGTGGAAGGGTCCATTTGAGTGGCTAGAGACAAGAAATGGGTTTCTCATAGGCTGTCTTGCGTGCAGGTAAATTTCCTCCGCATTCCTTTGTGTGTAAATGAAGGTGAGATGGGGAGAGTACTTGCAGGAAAAGGGGCTGGTGATTGTTTGAAACGTTATGCCTCAGGGGGTAAATAGTAAAATTTGCCGGTTTGACCCAGCTTACCGACTGAGTGGCCATGCACAAAAGCCACCTTGGACCAATGAGTAGATGACCCAATGCTGGATTTGGAGTGGAAACAAACTGCAGGACTAGCTACGAGAAGGACTCGGAATATCACAAGTTCGTCCGAGGAACTGTATCTTTGAAAAAGTGATCTATACGGAGCTTATTCTGGTGTTCGAAGGGTCAACGCTTCTTGTAAAACGCTCTACCGGGAAACTAGTGATCGAGCAGGTATATTTCATTTGCCTAGTTAACATATCGAGGATAGTGCAACCGTAATTCCAATTGTTCTATTCGATTGGTCTGTATACGGACTCTTGTGCCAAGGAGATCTGCAAGAGTGGTGATGCGATGCTAAAAAATGTCAGCCTGTCAGCTTTTCTCCCAGAAAGTGTGGTACCAGTCATGCTGTTGAGAATGCCAGAACCTGCAGGTCGTTTGGACAACCACGCCTTCAGTTAGTCTTTTTTTAAGCCTTTCTACAACGTGCTTCCATGGAAATCGTCAAGTGCGGTGTTAATTTCTGTTAAGTGCTTCACCCCAATTTTGGATACGGCCGAAACGCTTTTTTTGGGGGGAAAATTATGAGGATTTTGACTTGGAATTGAATGCGAACATATCAAGTTATAGTCTTCTAAATAATTCGCGCATATAGTCACAATTTCAGGAAAGCTGGATTTATTTTTGGAACTGGGCGTGCAAAACCTGCGCCTCTTGAGTCCAAAAGTCGGATATCCTGGAGTTCTTTCTTACTTTTCTGTTTCCCTCTCTTATTTGAATGAAATCCACCATTTTGCGAGCTAGTTCCATTCACCGGACATTATTGGATTCCCCCGTTCCATCGCTGTTGACGGATTGATGTGCCTGCTTGTTTCCCCGTTCGTGAAATATCGATAAATTCGAGGCAGTAACCTAAACAACCACGCGCCGTGTTGTGTTATGGTGAATTATTAAACGGTGAGGCGAATAGAAAATTTAAGGAAATTGGTTCGATCTGTTAATTATTCGGTGCTTTACGTCTGAAGTGCGTTTTGTGCATGGTTCGAGGACCGTTTGACATTTCCACAGTTTTCTTGGCCTCGTTTTATTGTTCGGGACTCTGCAACGATTGATACCAATAATCAGTCAAACGCTGCACACAGCTCCATTATGGTGTTCTGTGGACACAAAATTGTGGAAGACGAAGAAGATAGACGGCTTCTGAAGAGCATGGAAAGACTGAATGGCCAAAAGCAAGGCAGTAAGTGCATACTCCAAATTATTGTCTTGGGTTTTGGCCAAGGATTGCATCTTGCATGTATTAATCTGCATGCAGTTGGAGAATAGCTTTCTGATTATGGTTCACCCTATTCTGCAATGCTAGTTTTTTTTTCTGTGGAAATGTATTTGTAATTCAGGTCACTTGGGTTTTTTGTTGACCATCATTCCTGCTGAATTTACATGTAAGTGTTGCAAACTTGCAATATACAAAGTGTTCTGAAATATACTCCATGTGAGGCTATGCTTTTAGTATATGGTAATAATAGGCATTTCGATTATAGTGTAGGTTTATCAATGGAAAGTTTTGAACAAGGCATCGTCGTTGTCTTAATTGCTAGTTATACTACACTGTATATGATATCTTTTTAAAAAAAGGTTCAGCTATACTCTCAGATGTCTATTTGGTCCATCATTACTTTGTTCATGAATTGTAAATGATCATTGAGCAAAAAAAAAAATGTCTAAAATATAAATGGAGGTAGATATGTGGAGCTTATCTTCCTTTTCCGCTCTATGAAAGTTCCCGGCTAAATTCCTTTTGAAAAAATGTCATGCAAGGAAGCAAAAAATATTTTTTTCTAATTTCGTACGATTGAAAACGTCATTTATAGCTACCAAATCAACACAATAAATTTACCTTGGCACAACTCAAACCAAAACAGGGGAAATTATTAAAATACCATTACCAAACCTATGTAATTAATGTATTTTACATGCCGTACAATAATTAAAAATTTTGTAGTGGAAAGCCGAATCTCTCATTATTTATTATGAGAAATCCGAAACTGCATCCATTTTTTTCAATGATTCATTGCTCTAAAGGAAGTCGTTCCATTCTGATTTACAATATTCAAAAATTGTATAGTGTTTCGTTGAAGGTCTAAAAATGTTTTAAGTCATCCCAAGAAAAATGTAGGCCAGTAAAAGTGTTAAACTAGCTGCCCGTTGAACATGCATGTACAGTGTATTTAGTTCGAAGGATGTACATTTCATCAAATGAGAGTTTGAGGTTAAGGTTACACATTTTTTCGTGCGAACAATAGAGCAGATTTGTTTTATTAGGCAAAGGTATTATCCGATTATTGCATTTGCCAGTCGACCAGAATGGTATTTCATGATGCTATCACATTTATACCTTGGATTACATCTGTGTTTGTATGGAGATCAAAATAGAACTGAAGGCTAAATTACGATGTACATACTGTAGGTTTGTTTTGTCAAATGTATAGCATCTATACAGCTTATGCCCTTGTTTTTGAAATATACAAGATGCCAACATTTGGAACATTTTGGGTTGAAAAGAGCTGTGAGACACGTTTTATTTTTCATCTTTTTTTGGATCCCTTCTCTACCAAGCAATGTTCGACTAAGTAAGTGTTCGCAGCGATAAAATTTAAAATATTATCATTAATTGTGTTTGAATGAAACATGCGAATAAACTTGGGTTGCATGCAACCCAGCAATACTTTTATAAATTCAGTTTTATAGTAAATTTAGTTTATATCCAATTACAGATCGAACAGTACCTTAATTGCATCTGGCGCATTCTGGTGGCATGGGTTCAAGTCGGCTATTCTGACTTAAAAGTTGTTTCCAAGCAAATTTCTGGATATAATTCCTGTAAAAATCGGATACTAGTGTGCTCATCCCCGCCTCCTCTTATTATACGAACGCGACCCGCATATGATCATAATGAATTATGAGGATCATTAAATCTCCAACCGGCAATGCGAATTGTTTCGCAGAATATGTGCATTATTTTTAAGCACCAACAGTATTTATGGCATTTATGTTGCTAAGGGTTTGGCATTGTTAAAGTTAAACTGTGGAGCTCTCGGATTGTATTCACGTTCAAGCAGAGGATGCTGTAATTTGGGAATGTTTATACTATATGTGACGTGTATTGTTTGCTGTGAGCTATAGTGAGAACATTTTTGCTGTGTCCTCATTTACAAGTAAGTTTTGTTTTTATGTGGACCACACCCAGCATTAGGCTTTTAAACCATGCAGTCGCTTGCAAAATATGTCGCTCTGTAACGTTCCATTCTGTTGCGTTTAAGGACGGCTTGCACGCTCGTTATTCATGCATAGTTTTGCAGTGAGAAGGCATTGTTCAAAGCAGTGTTTTGTAATTTCCTGCAGGTAAACAATTGCCCAAGCAGACAGGAACACTATAAGAAATGAGCTTGATATGCATGGCTGGTTTTTTTTGCAGAAAGGTGACTGTGTAAACTTTCTATTGTAGCTGCCTTTCAACATGTCCGTGACAACATCGACAATTTAAATGGGAGGATAGGCGTCCAAGACACCGATTTAATTTTTCTGAAAGGGATAATGGATAATCCGGTCATGAAATCTTTGGTCAAGGTAAGCGGGCTTGGAAATATTGTCTCTATATGATTCAGATAAAATCAGTTTATCATATATATTATTGGTTGCAAATTCATAATTGCCAATAGGAGTTCCAAACTCTTGTTATATGTCCTCTAGCAGTCAAGTCTATATGATAAATTTTTCAAATTTAGTTTAATTCACGATTATACAACTAGCTCCTACTTGTATAGGTAACGAATTAATTGACTAGAAATGGGGAATTTCACATTTTGATATGTCTAACAAATCCATGACATGCAAAAGAATTTAAGAAATTTTAAATTTTGAAATTCTCGATTCTTATTCGTATAAAGGGGTAAGACAAATGATATAGGCCTACACTAGCTTTCAACATTGAATTATAAAAAAAACTGTTGAAGTTATGTGCATTCACATATTGCATGTAGACAAACTCAAAGTTTTGTCACATGCACAAAGATGACTTTAGCTTACCATCTTGCAGAACCATATAACAAGGAATTCTAAAGAATATACTGGCAGTAGTTTGGGATAAATTACACTACCGCCTTGACATCTACCGTGTGACCCGTGTGACCACGAAAAAGACATTTTTTAATGCTTATTGTGCGATGCATCCTTGGTCACATATGGTACATATCATGGCGGTAGTCAGATTTATCTCAAAATCTGGCCAATTAGTAACTTTAGCAATTAACTAACTTCAGCGGAGTTTTCCTCTAGAAATATGTGATATGAATGCACTAACTTTATTGGGGTTTTTTTCCCCAATGTTTAAATTGTCTATTTTGTTTGGGCTGACCCTATATATCCACGCGTGTAGGCTACAAAAGAAAAACTTTTCAAAAATATATCGTGTTATCTTCAAAATTTGCAGTGCAATAATAATAATGATAATAAATGACTATTAATGAATAATAATGAATTTTTATTTGTAATAAATTCATAATAATGAATAATTATGAGTCAACAAGCTAATTAATTTATTTTTGTGTAAAATTCGTTTCATTGATATTTAATTAGTTTATTAATAATTTAATGAGGGTTTTAAAAAGTTTATTTCAAATCATAATTCCATCACTAAATTAGATCAACAGGATAAGTTTAGGGCAAGTTCAGATTGTTCCATAAATTTGTATTTCTCCAAATAGATGCAAGATAGGTTGGAAGAAAAAGATAGTGCTTTACATCCTGTTGGTACAGGGAACCTTCAGCTGATGAAAGAAGTTCAAACTCATTGTCGTGTAAACAAGAGTCGAGATGCTCAAGAACTGGTTCAAATTTTGCAGGATCCTCACCTCAGGGTAAGGACATTTTAAAGCAAAGCCATGTAAATCCCTCTGCCAGTTCTTGTAATTCATAAACACCTATTTTTGCAGGCACTGTTAGATGCTCATGATACTGTTGCCACAAAGACATACGAATCTCCTAAAAAAGTTTCTTCTGAACCCCCCACGCCTGATCCTCCAGAAAATGGTATACCCCCAGATGCCATCAGGATGGTTGGGTTGAGGAAGAATCCAGACGAGCCTTTGGTAAGTGATGAATGTTTTTATCTTACATGACTACAATTCTGTAGAAACACATCTTTCATAATGCGTTTTATTCTTCTTATCAAAGCAATAAAAATGAATGAGATATACATTATTTGTACAAACATATAAACCTATAGTATATCATGTCTGCAATACATATGTATTTCAATATCTGACATATTTAATATCTCGTATTTTGATGAAAATATAACCAGCAGCATTTAATTTAAATGTCACATGAGTTCAATTTATCTTAGGATATCCAAAATATTCTCTTCATAACAATAGTATTTATGATCATATGATGCTGGAGGTCTTGTATAAGTTAATTTGTCAGGAACTGAAAATTCAGGTCTCAGTTTACATGAACAGAATATTGATAGGAATATAGGAAATTACTAGTATAGTGAAATGGTGCAATTGTGCAACTGTTCATGACGCTTCACTTATCGTGTAAACGTTGATTCGATTTTGCAACAACTAATATAACGCTTCTGATTTGGTTTCCACATGGCACAGACTTTATTTATGTCAGTTATGTAAGCAGATGACAGTTATGCATTGCTGAGCGAAATAAAGCAGGTTATTCAGGCCCAACGATGTTTGCTTTAAAACATTTGTCTTAAACTTAACGTGTCATACGATACTGGAATATGCCTGTCCAACATCAAGCTCAGTGCTTTATATATCAGCCTTGCATTCGGTAGACCCAAGTTTGATTCCTGAGTCGGCTATCCTTGATTGTGGTTTTTCATGGTTTCTTGCAATTCCTTCAGGCGAATGCTGGGATAGTTCTTATATTAGATTGGCCATGGCCATATTCCTTGCTTATCCCTTCCTCCGCCTTGTTTAGATTAGGTTCTCCCCCAGACAATCCGGGTAAATGGGGGTCCCGGACAAAAGGTCGCCGGCGAAAGACCGCTGGTCAATTGGTAGGCGGACATAAGGTCGCCAATCAAAAACATCGCATAGCTACAATATCGCATGCAAAAAAGAC
>JAQGAO010000590.1:0-32043 GCA_034697705.1 Ommatoiulus sabulosus | reverse complement strand
AGAAGAGGTCGGACTAACGACAAATATCCAATCTCTTTAACATTTTTAGGACAATTCCTGAAGATTCTTTGGATGAAGTTACGATGTCAAGATTAGAAAATATTGGGACAAAAACTTGATTTCGGTAAACGTTTTCGTAACTTTTTTCCCCTGGTCAAATCAAGATCATAAAACGAAGGTTGGCTGCATTTTTGTCGTTAGAAAGTTGAGAGACCAATTTAAATATACGACCTCGAAATATCAAATAATATATTGCATTTAATAGGACCATAACTCAAATCTGAAGGAAAATAAAAGAACTCGATGAAAGATATCAATTACGTGAATTTGATAAAACCAAGAAAAATACATCGCTAATTTTATTGCAGCCATAAAGTGCAAATTTCGAAAAGCACGTTGGCGTAGCTTGAGCGCGTTTTTTTAAATTTTTTTTATAAGGGGTACTCAGACAGATAATTTGAGAAGAGCACTTTTGGCTGTAGTGATTTTTCACACGTGATTTCACGACAGCCAAAGTACGATTAGTAAAGCTGTCCGAGTATCATTATAAATGAACTTGCATACACTTCAGAAAACCAATTCTTGCAAACTTGCAAGAATTGCATCTTGGCCATGCAACAGTTAAAACGACGCACTGTTGTCAATCATTTCTGGACATTCAACGTTTGAATGAAAAAACTTCGAGCTCGTAATTTATCAATCGTAATGTTATCGATGGCCCATGCTCGCTAATTAAAATTCTTAATCTGTCATCAAGCTCCTTGAATTTTATGGACGTAATCAGCAGCATCCCGGCGACAGTTTATTAGGAATTAATATAAAAAAATCTATCTGTGCCATGTTTGTTAATTATTTCATTCGAATTGATTAAATTATTAAATTATCCGACTTAATTTGTTCATTGCATTTTATTTCCTTCAATGTGATCAGATTTCGACGACGTTTTCAATTTCATAAAAGTACTTGATGTCACTTTGCCAACGTTGTCATGAAATTGATGAGTTTATTAATTTTCGCAACAGGATAACGTCACCGACTGACTTCCTCGTTATTATAAGCGTTCAAGTAACTATAATCACGGTAATTGTCTTCTAGAAATCTTATTTGTAACACTACGCGTCTTATACACTGTACATGTATTTGCAGTGACTCTTGGCGCTAAATTGTTACATAATTCATCTCCATACATTATTAAATTAGTCGCATTTTCTGTTCTGTTCAAATGGCTCGCAAAATACATCCAGACTTGCTAATTAACGATACATAAGCTAGTTTGCCTCGCTCATTCAATGACGATTGAGAAATACGAACGACACAACTAGGCTTAAGATAGTAAAAGTCAACTCGTTCATCGACACAGATATAAACGTATTAAAAAAATCGTGTTTATTAAAGAGTTATGTCACTCCGCGAATAAACCCTAATTTCACCTCTTTGTTTATTTTCTATTATTCTTTCCATATTTTTTGTTTATTATTTTCGTTTCTTTGCACGGTGTCCTCAAAAATGTGACCTCCCATATTGCATAAAAGGATCGTTCGCTGCCATTGACTGTCTACCCAAAATATACTCGAGCCGAGTCGTTAATCCGCCCATAACTCGGAGGTAAACCTTAATTAGCAATTTAGCACCAGTTGAACGAGGGCCAAAATGGAAGCCAAAAATGTGTTTCAATCAGCAAAAAATCACGCCAGAATCGATTTATTTTCGTGACATGTGCAGCGAAGACGACTTTTTGTCCCTCTCCCCTTTGTATACACCAAACAACTCCCCCTTTGAGATGGTCTTTAGTCAAAATCTACAATGTTATATAAAAAGGAGGATAATGCATGCCACACACCATGTAGCTTTTCAAAGAATTTCAATTTTCTTTTATTAAGAAATGTGCAAATACGAATTACGTATTTTAAATTATTAATTGATTTTATTATTTAATAAGCGGTAAAATTGATTTGTTAAACACTTGAAAGCTAGATTAACTGCTAAGTCGAAGTATAGTTTCATTTCACCAACATATTTCGAATTATTGCCATTATTACTAGAAATAAAACGGGAAATGTTTAATGATTCTAAAACAAGTTAAGGGTATAAGAAACAATTTTACGAGCAGGGCCAAAATAAATTAAGATTCAAATAATAGAACTGAAAATTAATTCAAGGAAATATTTAAATGAATGCTGTAAAAAAACGTGAAAAATAATTCAGGCGAATAGATTAAAATCAAGCATTTCATCACAAGTTCGTTAATTTTAAAATATATGTACCCATTCTCGTATTTTTGCGTAATTTAGAATTACTTATTAGAAAGAATTAATTAACATTGGAGTTGCATACAACCTGTCAAGTTGGCATTCATTTCAGTTATTTGGAAAAAAAATAGAACAAATTGAAAATAGTTGGTCTGTCGTTTGAATACGAAAAAATACGTTATGGGAATAAACGCATTATCATGACTTGATCTTGGAAATTTTAACATTGCAGACTCGTTTTGCCATATTTTCCCATCACCTAAAATTTGTCTGTTTTAGAGCGGAAAAAAAGGCAAATAGAGGCGCTGTGATCCACTTTTACGAAAACGTCAAATAAAATAAAAACGACGCTATATCAGATATATTTATTTAAATTGCGTTTTCCAATTGCAAACAAAGCGAACGGCCTGTTTTCCTTCGGACACGCTGATAGGAAAGTTGCGAAAAGCAAATTGCCAATACATGAAATATTAGCGTTTCATTCCCGTCCTATATCAATTAAATGTTGACTTTATAGGAACAACCGAAAATCTAATTGTTTGTCCTGACTTCGTTATTTTTCCAGCTTGGGAAAAAAAAGAAGAGAAGTAAAACTGGCACTTTCAAATCATTGCATTTTTATACAGTATTTTTACAAATGCCGATAAAAATCGGTGAGAATTGCACGCTGTGGGAGACTCGAAGGACTCCGTCAATTGAATACTAATGGATATAACTGTTACTTTCATCGGGTTAATTAATTGGGGTTGTACGGAAAACCGAATGTCGCATTCAAGGTGGACTGCATAAATGGCTCAAAAATGCGTTGATAATTGTGGGCAGGTCTCAGTGCGTTACGAGATTTTTTTTAAAAAAAAAACATACGTTTCCTTCTTCGACAGTTTTAGAACTGTTGGGTGGAACTGCCTGCGTTTTTTAAAATAAAAGACAAAAAGCTATAAGAACTTTCAATTTTTACATTAGGTTGATTTACTTAGTCTATCAAATCACCATCTCGAAATGTTTTCTGGAAATAGGACAAAACTGCTGCAGCAAATTTTGGAACACGTTTTCACGCCGGTCTGAAGAAACCATAAATTATTTTAAGTAAATAAAATAATAAGTATATTTTCAAATTTTCCTGGCTTACTTCAGCAGATTGACTGACGTCAAAACTATATGTGCCACAAATGAAATCGCAATAAAAATTAATTTTGTTTATTTTCGAAGGCAATCGTATGGCCATATACAATGTAGTACTACATTTTTAAACAACTCCGAGCTCGAATTATCTAATATTTGTCTATCAAAATTGGTGCAAATTCATTTTGAGGCCCAATGTCGATTAAGATAACGAACTCACCAGGCTAGATCGTGTTGTTTACGAACGCCCTTCACTTTCCAGGTGCCAAAATCCGAACTACGCTGAATGACTTTGCTTCTATTTAAAAGTCTCTGATTGAAAAAAAAATCGAAGTTCGGCAATCCGAGATTAACTTTAATCCGAGTTTAATCGGAACTTGAAAAATTGAAGGAAGAAAAAGAGCGATGCGGGAGTCTGGTACCACTGTCATTTCATCTGTTTTAAAAAAATTAGGCGCCAGATTTGAAAATAATCGAATTCTCATCTCCCGCGATTAGTTTCGATCTAGTTTTAAGGAGGTTTGAACACATCCGAGGCTGGAATGCAAGTTTCCGAACAGTGCATTGGGAGTTTTCAGTTACGTCAAATGAAATTCCAGTTTCGGAAACAAAGTTTTGAGAAAGTTTCCTTGGTGTGTATCTAGTTCCTAATGTCTGTACCTTAGCTTTCGCGAAATGCGCATCACCGTATCGAATTCCGTTGCAAAACGAGTTTTTCAATTATAGCTAATGGCTGAGCCGATTACTTCCAAGTAATTCATAGAGTTGACTGGAAATGTCAACGGATGAAAGCGCACGTAAACAAGGACTAATTTAGTCGAAAATAATGCCGCCAGACGGACGAGTTTGGGCCTATTTTTAAATCGTTCTATACGTTAAAAAAGCCTCAAGGATGCACGGGCCAGATAATAAATAAAAGCACCCCTTCGGAGGTGCTCGTAAAATGTTCAGCATCTCACGGGTCACAATGCTCTTTGTTACATCAGGAATGCATAACGATTGCCATCGAACCATACTCTTATGTCTGCAGCGTGGACACCGTCAAAGCCAAGGCCTTGCCCCGAAAGGGCGAACGGATATTTCGAAGCGTTTCGATTTCAAAGTCTCGATGATGGGGAATTCTTCGAGCTCGTTATCGGTGCCAAAATTCGCCCCGATTTTGGCATCGTTCTGATCTGCTAACGGGCCGTCACGAGTCACGCGACGCTTCAGACAGCGCGTTAATTACAGTAGCTCGTAATGTGACGGAAATAAGCAATTCGGGGGCGTAAAACTCCACCTCGTTGTTACAGAGTAATTACGGGAATAGTGAAATTCAATCCTGAATTGTAGCGTTGGTAAGAATGCTATATACGGAGTGAATTTTAAGTTTATTCCAAAAGTTGGTCTTTATGAGGGATGCGGTCCTCTTGAAAATAATGCTAAAAGTCCAACGAACAGTTATTTCTCCTGTGAAGGACGATTCGGAAAGATTAATTAGTTCTCTGAAGAGTTCGTCTGTAGGTTTAAAAATGACAGATATTTACTTAATTTGGCACGCTCATTCTAAAGTCACGTTTTTCTAACGTTTAACACATACATAAGTACAGTAGCTGTTTTGCCCATCTTAAGTCGGGTACACACTATCGCCAAACCAAAACTAAAAACTCCAAACTTGAAACTTTTCTGGCTTGTGGCAACGAAGAAAATGGCGTAGCAAACTGTTTTTGATCAACTAAAAACTAGAAAGTCAAGTTTGCAAACTTAAGTTTGGAGTTCCCGTCGAGTGTCGGTGAGATGAAAGGGAAATAGCCAAACTTTTAGGCGGTGGCGCTGCTATCAACGCTTCATCTGCACAATATCGATGATACAGTAGACGACTCATATCTGAAAGGGTGAATTATATTGTCTGTCGTCTTTTGGAGTTATTGATATCGTCTGTCGTCTGCTAAGTTTTGTCAATTGGTTTGATGCAGTGTGATACGCTTAGGTTTTGTCAATTGGTTTGATGCAGTGTGTATACGCTTAGGTTTTGCAAAACTAGTTTGTATTAATTTATTAGAAACTATAGTTCCCGTTGAAAGTTTGGAGTTTGTGGTTTTTAGTTTTGGTTTGGTGGCTAGTGTGTACCCGACTTTAAAGATATCTCGCCATCTTAAAGGATCATCTTAAACGTTGAAGAGGGGATGAACTGGATATATGTTCACAGTAAGAGAAGCCAAACATAATAGCAGATTCACCATGGCATGAAACAAACTTCAATATACTGTACATAGTTTCCAAAAATAAAATTCGTTCGTATATCGCGTGTTTCAACGCAATTTTAGCCTCTGGTGATGCGCGTTGGTGACTACATGTATATGTATAGCGTTCCGCACTCGTGAACAGCACGATTGGTATAGTTATAAGTTCTCGAGGTCTTTAGAAGCTTTTTCTTTCAATGGATTTTTCCACTCTGCAGTCAAATGGGATGCCAGTGCAAGTTCTCTAGAAGTTTCGTAATGTACACCGTCCGTCTACTCTCAAATGTGGATTTCGGCATTGCCACTAATCTGAGTTTAGTGCATGCCGGCCGCCTCGAATCGTGCGCCCCGCCGTTGGAAGGTGCATGTTGGTGTGGCCCGGTGCAAAAAGTGTGCTCGTTTCTTTAATGCCAAGGCAGCTCGCCCGCACGTGTTCGTCAAAGCAAAAAGATAATTAATTGATAAAAACCTGAACTAGTCATATAGGGGGCAATTTGAATTAGTGTTAACCGAAAGCGTGTTCGATTCGAGCGGTTGTTTTTATGCGTGCCGAGCAACGCCTCGCGCAACTTTATTAACATATATTGTATATAGGATATGCATTTTTATCGCCAGATCTTTAATTGGCGAAAATAAAAACAAAATTAAAAAATTGGCATAAATCGAACGCGCTTAATTGTCATTTCGGTGTCATTCTTTTACGGGATGTCCACCCCTTTTACTCTAGAGGATTAAGGACGGTGCTAAGGGTACCAGAGAAGGGGTCTGTGATCAAAATGAAACCGAACGGGAACGGGTTGTGAGGTGGGTTAATGCTCAACTAGCTGGGCAGCCCGGCTATGCTCCGCTACGGGGCTCCGTAGAAGCGCGGCCCCGGAACCAGGCAAGCATCTTTCAATCCATCCACAACGCCCAGAACATAAGCTCTTCTTTATAGAAAATTAGATGAAATATTGCACTGTGGGGAACGTTAAGGCGGTCACACACGGGGAAAGTTATATCTGGAAATAAAGCGTGTTCAAAAAATTCTGTTTTTTACAATGTGAATTACGAGAAATGAAATTACTTAAGTTTGAAATTTTTCTTTTTCAAAGCCATGGTTAGTAAAATGCTCAGAAATATGCGTGTGACGTCCTAATATAGTTGTTTATTATATTTTTGTTCGAAACCAATCGAAATATCATTCCTTTTCACGGAGGATTTCTACAACAGTACCGGTGTACAATTCTCGTTGATTTGTAAAAAAAAATTTACGAATTGAACAACACTGGTTCAGTGGAATTAAGAATTAATCATGGACATTTTATAAATGTATAAAAGATTTTACAAATATTCTAATTCTATCATTGAATCATCAAAGTTTTCACTTTTAAAGCTAAACCTATACACTGGCAATGATAGAGATTTTAAGATAAACAATTTTTAGGAACCATTAGGACCGCATGCTTTAACTGGAAACGTGTCATGCACTTTTCTCTAAGGATTTTTTTTTAAATATTCGTTACATTTCGCCATTATTTAACATGTCAGAAACAAAATAGCGTCGGACGCGCGATTCTGCTTTCGTCACTTTATCATCAGGGTTAGAGGTCAAGTTGCAACGTTGCCAACTCCGTGCTTCTAAGCACTCCCCTCTTTAAAATGTCCTCACTTCGAGAAATCCCAGAATAAATACTCCGTAAATAAATAATTACCGAGCGAGCTAATTATACAATTGTAACTTTGTCGGTCAATATATAGAGTCCAGCGGAGGTCGAATTTCGGATGCGGACGAAGGCGAATGTCCACGATGACGCTCAAAGTCGTAGGGCCAGGGGCACGACGTCTGCGTGGAAAAAAACACCAGTTTCGAGTTCCAAAATAGTTTCGACAAGATGACGCGATCACCTTTCGCGACACCGTGTACAATGCGCCGACGTACAGGGTGCTTCACCGAGCTGTCAAATTCGGCGCTCAAATACGAATGACATTGACACTATTTAGTCTTGAATAATAATACTAAAAAAACTGGCGATTATACGCGTATTCTTACGAATGCCGCTGAGTTTTCAAGAAAATTTAGGTCGAGAGAAAATAAATCGGTTCCGCTTCCATCGCCATTTTAACGAGGGTTTTCAATAAACGAATTACGGCGCTGGACAAAAATAAACAAACGGCATCGATGTAAATTTCACGGCACGTTAAGAAAATTGCGAAATAAACGGGTGCAATGCCACCGTATCAACCGCAATTGACGTTAATTTAATCGCGATTAATTTTCGTTGCACTCCGCGCACAAAAGGTCCATTTTGCTCGCTGTCACGGATATTACAAAAGGGGTTTCGGGTTGTTAGCCCACGAAACGCGAGAATTAACTTTTAAAGTTTTTATTATTTGCCCCCTTTTTTTCTTCTGAACTTTTCAAACGAGTCTCGCGCGCGCTCTATACGCAATTGCCCTCGAATCGCGTTAGAATTCCATTGTCCAGCTTTTGAAAATTATAGCAATTGTGCTGTCAAGTCGATCTAATAAATAAAGTAAAAGAGTTGCGGGTGACTCTATTTGTTGGGGAAAATGTATCTTTCTCCTCTACCTGCATGTTGTTGCATTTGCTAGACGCAGGATCGCACCATGACCAAGAGATCCCTATATCAAAATCCCGTTTGGGACCCCTTCAAATTGTTCAATCTCAAAACAAATCGTTCGGTGCAAATTAAAGGACGCGGGCTTTGACGTCAGTACACAAATTCTCCAGAAGTAGTTTAACTTCACTCGGAAAAGGGAGCATCTGCAAAACGCCTCTCATCAATTCTAGATTTACTTAAGGGGATAAAATCGATGTCACCATCATCGCATTTGCTCGGGTCAAACATCGCCGATGAATAAATATTTGATTTTTTTTCGATCAAATCCCTATGGAAATTTCACCTGAAATTTCTGACGTCATCGGTTTCTTTTATCAGTTTGCTCGTCATGTTTACTCGAACGGAGGATCAGCGACAACAACAACGACCGTTGCCAACGCAAGGTTCAGATTTTTGATCTGTTTGTCGAAAAACAAATTGCGTTTCACCTACGATTGCTTGTGTATTTTATATACAGGGCGCTATGGAAAAGTCTCATCTACAGCGAGCGCTGAGCAACAATATCGCCTCTTTATAGATAGCTTTCACAAGCAGACGACGCATGCTTGCTCCACCTAGATCAGACATGTTGGGTAGGCCTACTTAATAATTTTATTGTGGAAAAAATGATTGCCTTCGTTATAGATAAAATTGCACGTGCTGACGTAGAGGCGCAATCGTTCCATATACACGTAACATTTTGCATCATTCCTTTATTTAATTATTAACTTAGAAATAAACGAGAAAATTCATACAATTTTTGATTTGTAGCGGCAAAACAGCTACAAAATATTTACTTTCGGATAAAAAAATATCACTAAATGGGTAAGTGATAGTATCTAATGGGGCATTTTCTTAGGTTTTAGAATGATAAGAGTTAGATGCTCCTTGTTAGCGCCACGAGTCTCAAATTCGTGTACCCCACATCACGCCCACAATGTACACCAAGCCACCTTAGTCACGCCTACGAGCTGCGTGACGTCATGTGCAAGTTATCTATATCGAGCATGCACACTTTTAGCATTTACCTCAAACTCGAGTTTAAAGCGAGGGACTTCCACCAATTAAAATTGGATTATGGCATTCGCGAAATAAGCATGAAATGCAAATGCTGCCACGGCGAGCCATTTCGTGAAAATGACCCATTTAGAGCGCCGTTCTGTAGGAAAATTGGATCCCCTTAGTTGCTGGTCGACCCCCGCCATGAGGATTACGTAACGAAATCCTCTCACGCGCCCGGCGTTCCATATCGCGAGGTCAGCTTTGAAAAGCCAGGCACGTGCCTAAATGTTCCTTTTATTCGTAGTGGCACGTCTCGGACATATTTGCATATTCAAATTCAGTTGTTCTCAAAAAGGGTGATGAATGGCGTGCAATTTCAGAAAAGCGCCACCTATCGAGTAATGAAAACTCACTATATACTGTAAAACGATTAGCGACAAGTAGAATGATTGAGGTTGCTGCTCGTAACATCTCGGCTCTCTTAATACCTTTCAGCACCACGAGTGACAAGGGGATGACGTGCAAAACATTACGGTGACTTCTAGTTAAATTTAGTCGATGATTCGATGAAACAGTTACGTGATAATGGCTCTGACATAACTCTACATACTGTATAAACGACTAGCACATTTCAATTTCCACTACATCATTTATAATATCGCAACGCACTTCAGGAGAATTTCCCCGCTGAATAAAGAATCATACGATCTATCACTTTTATTTCATTAACACAGGCATTTGGCAGTCAATAATAATTGAAACCCATAGTATATGCTGTATACGCATATAGAGTAATTTACCCGAAGTGCTTTTATAAATTAATTATGCAGAATGCTGTCAACGATAAGGGTATTCAGAGAGACGTTTCGCGAATCGCACTAGATGGCATCGTGAATTAAATCACGTGCTTTGTTTAAAAACAGCGATGATCTTGAGTGAAGTTTTTTTTTCAAACCAATTATAGCGCGTCTATTTTGCACACGTGACTCGACAACTGCCAAAGTGCGATTCGCAAAGCTTCTTTCGGAGTAGCCCTATTGAAATTTGGACTCATGGAGTTTTAAAACGCACGCATTGGCTTCTTCTAATAAGCCGTGGGGTCACTTTTGATCCGTAATGTCATTTGTCCACCCACGCAACTCACGCTATAGATTCAGGCCATCCCAGCATGTGCAGTTGAGATAAACGCCACCGTTTATCGTTCTATTAATAGACAAAACCCAAATCACCTTTCCTTTCAATAAATCGCAGGTTAAGGCTCCCGGTGTAATCGCTCATCAAGTACATGATATCGAGTCACTCGTCTCCTCAGTTCATTGGCGAGGGCCGATCATTAAAAATAATAATACTGTTTTCGTGGTCAATATTATTTCTAATAATTATGTACATGTACATGCAGTATAAATATGGATATTATTATAACGGTCGTTTTTAACGATTTCCGTATATAATTTATTTTTTAAAAAAAGTATGAACGAGGAAAAAATGACTTGTTTTTCCAACAACAGCTGCGAGAGGAACGAATTATGTTCCGTCTACTTATACGAGTAAATAAAATATAGAAATAAATTCATTTCCGTAAATAACTCGCGTTAATCCGAACGACCCTCAACCCATGCCAAAAATCCTTTTTTTTAATACGAAATTCGGTTGCGAGATGATGAACTAATGCAATTTAATTCGATAATCCAAATAATCCGAACAATTTGATAATCAGAACACTAGCGGAAAATTAATTACTGTAGTTCGGATTATGAAGAGCCGTTTCGTTTCATCATAGGCAATAACAGTTAGCGTTTGACATTTAAGTTCATCATTTTACTGTATTCTGTACAGTATAGATACGTCTAGTTTTAATCTACACGTAAATCCTTTAAACGCCAAATAAATCGTCGGCAGCCACCCCATAAATCTTTGTTTTATAATCTAGACTCTTAAAATAAACTCCTCTGGATGACTCGTTACGAAACGTCTATTGAAATAAATACGGATGCGGTGAAATGTTAACGAGGGAAAGACAACCATAAACAGCGCAGTAATGGCGAAGATATATGGAAAAGAAACCAGGAGCGGTTGCACCAACATTCTCTTATTTCGCTAGATTTTAATGATTCGGAATTGAATTTACATTATATCATTTTATCATTATATCATCGCGTGATTTCCTTTTCAAGTTTCCCGCGCAATGTAGACGGCAGAGTCGCCAACAGAAGCAGGGTTAAAGCCCTTGAAAAAAGATGGCACGCTACTCCCATTGTCATACATGTATAGTATATTCATGTACAATATATCTCATATTTCAAGAAAGAAAATTGCACTGCATTTTTCGGTTTCTCATTAAAAAGTATCTAACATTTTCAGATCAAAGTATTCTTTCAGTTGATACGTGCGCAATTGTGATGGCACCGGTTTACTGTAGATGGACGCGTTGGTACATTATCTACAGTGTACATGGATCATTGGGTCATTCAATGGCACAAACAATTTCATTTCAAGGTCTGAAGGGAGAAAAGAGTTCAAAAGACGATCAATCAACATTAAGACGTCATGATAGACTACTGTCGGTTAAAATTAACTCCATTTTTCTGGATAGCCTGGTGATATGCTGCATTCACAATGAACGAATTGAAGACAAAAACGGTCGTCACTCATGCGCAGATCAAATTGGCTAAAAATTCCATACGTCATTTCCACGTAATTTCTACTTTTTTGGCTCTCAAAAACGAAATGGTCGACGGTCGATAGCTCTACTTTGTCGTAATAAATCGCATCCATTGTATAATCTATATATACTGTATATGGAAACAAAATAACCGAAAAAGTCCGACAAACCACTAATACACGTGAGAAAACCGGTGACGTTTTTAGGATGGCGTCAACGACCGTTTGTCTTCAATTGATTGCTTCATTATGAATACAGCAATGCAGTACAGCTACTGACGTCACGGACGTTATACGGCTGTATATCTGATGTAATGACGCCATCGTTTTCCCCCTTGAAATAAACACGTCATATTGAGATTCCTCGAAAAAAAGGGAGTCCTGGCCCTCTCTAATCCAGTAGTTTTCTACGGTAGATCTGCATGCATTGTTTGATCGAAGGAATTCCCTATGTATAATCGCATTCAAAAATCACGTTGAAGTTTTTGATTGACGATGCAAAACTAGCGATAAAAAGGTGGGATTTTTCGCGCCTTGCCTCGGTCGCAAATTCGCGAATGATTCAACAATCGTTCACATTTTCCCAAGCAGCATGCGCGTGGAACCGTTTCGGCACGCCAGTCTGAAGGTCGAGCGAAAACGATCGTCCAAGGACAGAGGTCAAGAGGACGCCCTTGCACTCATCAACGAATCACACAATGCAAATTGAAAAAAAAAAATACATAAAGAATTAAAATAAAAACCAAATGAAAAATTAAAAGACTTTCGAAAAACGCGTATACGAATTAGGCCAGAAGGAGATGCGCGTTTCATACAACAGAATAGATTCGAAATCGAACGTGAATAGAACGAGGACGCTTTCTTCTATAGAACAGAACGTCATGGCGGAATGACGCTATTTTGGAAAAATCCCATACAGTCAGATCCCATCTATAGGCAATTATCCACCGTGTGGTAGAAAAGCGAAACAATAACGAGAAACCAATTAGGTTACGAAATGATGATGATGATGATCATAATAATAACAAAAAAAATACTGATAATTAAAACAAATGAGCAAACTCAACCAAGCAATAAAATCGTATGCACAACTACTGTACCTGCACACAGTACTGCGTATTGCAAAAATACTGTACATGTACTAGTATACTGTAGTACATGATAAAACTTTTTTCCACTTTTTAAAACGTGCATTTTTAATCACTTTTTTTAGAATAAACTACATGTACAGTGTACATGTATTTGGAAACCTGTGAACAGTTCATTTGTTAGCACATTACTAATGAATACTGAAATTCTTAAAAAGATTAGAATATTTTGTATATACTGTGCTGTACATGTGTAAAATATGAATACAGTACATGTATATTCACCTAATGTTTATACATACAGACTCCAGTATACTGTACATGCATGTACATGTATTATGATGTACAGTATAACCTGTATCGTATACAGTATACAGTATTACTTTTGAATATTTCCTTGCACAGCTGTATGTAATGATTTTTGTGTGCAACATTTTAAAGGGTATAC
The DNA here is from genome assembly GCA_034697705.1 of Ommatoiulus sabulosus. Classification (NCBI taxonomy): domain Eukaryota; kingdom Metazoa; phylum Arthropoda; class Diplopoda; order Julida; family Julidae; genus Ommatoiulus; species Ommatoiulus sabulosus. The sequence goes on along the minus strand of JAQGAO010000590.1, from coordinate 18,648 downwards.
GTGTACAGTATACAGTATGTTGTTAGGAAATCCAAAGGCCCAATATTTCCCCGGTAGTTTTTCCCACCACATTTGCATATAAAGCGCGCACAAAAATGACCTCTGGGCAGTAATGATATCACCCGTCCTTCCTTCTATTCGAAGAATTAACAAAGAATTAAAATGTCAGTTGTGGTTGGGGGGTAAACACGCCACGCACGAGTTTGCCAAATACACTTTAATTTAGTTTTGGAGAAAAAAAATCAGCGGCGATTCCGCTCACCAAAGTTTTCCTCCCAAAAACCCAACCTTGACCTCTGATCCGCCCAGATTCGGATCCGGGGCCAGCTGGGGCACCTTGAGCTTGCCGGTGCAAAGATAATGAAGCTCTGAACGGCCCGCTGAATTTACCTATTTGTAACGTCCGTCATGCATGATGCGTGACATTCGGTTGGGCCATCGTCCGCTTATAGCTTAATCTGCCTTAATCTGAACGTGGCTGCTTTTTAATCGCCAATTACGCCAACCAGAGCTTGGGGCAACTATGGTTAATTAGGCTATACACTTCTTCAACACCAATTAGTATATAGGGAGGAAAAGTGATTTTTAAATAAATTCAGTTTGTTTTTCTTTAGACGGTGAAAATGTACTGTATATTTTTATTATAGGGCATATATTTCGTCCTTTCCAGAAATGCATCGTTTGTTTCATAAAGGTCATTTGTAAGCAATAGATGCAACGATATGAAAAGCCTTAAAAAGTGAAATTTAAAAAAAAATCGATGACAATGAAAACATTCATCTCAAGAATAAATTTGGATGACGCCATTTATTCTTTTCAAATATACAGCGATTGATCCAATCTGCATTTTCATCGGCGACTAATTAATTAGAAAAAAGAAACGCTAAAATGACCAAGTCATCGCTCAACGCACTAAACTACACAGTACATGTAGTTTAATAATGAAGTTACGAAATCAATACTGTAGTATACTGCATGCTCTACCGACTCGAATAATTGTTTTAAGATTTCATCTGTCATCTTTACATTGTGCCTATGGTGCTGCCATCTAATGTATACCAACATGGTATAACGTAAATCCTAATAAAAGTAGCAGCAGTTACCATATGATTTACATGTTCTCAAACATTTTTTGTTCATTATACAGTACACGTGTACAGTGATGTACATGTATATTGACCACGTGAAATCCGCCATTGTATAGCTCGTGCTCTCTGAAGACTCGATCATCAGTCTTGACTCTCTTGATCACAGATATTCAAAAAGAAAGACTCACTCGCCCTTCGAAAGCATTTTATAATAAATGCTTTATTCTGATGTCAAATTTGAGGCGCTCATGCCAAAACAAATCTCCGAAACTTTGACAACCTCGCATAAACGATCATCTCGATCTTGACCTTAAAATGTCTTATCAAATTAATCACATTTTTTGATCGGCTTCGAGAAATGTGCAATGATTTGGATCGATGCACGAACATGGCACGTGGCAGCCCATTTGGACGCTAGCTCGTGTCTATTGGAGACGCTGCGTGTTATAGCATTTCCAAAATCGACACGCGTTGTTGAGACCTTCAGTACCAGCTTCTTAGCATACAGCTAGATTTTTCCCCATACAATATTAAGTATCCGTTTTACTTTACTCCAAAGTATACTGTATAATTATATCAAGTGGCTATAATTATCGGTTTGCCCGATTTTGGCTCGTAATAAACAAATTCGCCCGATGAAGAGCTTGGTGTAGGCTCTAGAATTTTAACACCTCAGCACCCGACATTTAAAATTGCGGTTGCATGATGCATGCAAATTAAGAAATTATTCGATCTGCATACAAACCTCTTGCAGTAAACAGGTGGAACAATGGGGAGCAATTTACTGACCGCAGGGTGATAGAAGGCAGCTTCTGCATGTTGTTACATCACCAAATGCGAATGTGGTGACCTTATTGTCACCATATATACATGTATGGTGACAATTGAAATTTTAAATCAAGCAGAAACTACTCTATACTGTATATACAAGTGTATATTCAGAAGACCTTTTATCAGAATTCGCCACGATATATACTGTGTTTTCCATCGACTGGTTGAATGGGTTATAATAAAAATACAATTTGTGTTTATTTATTATTTGATGATTTGCACGCATTCATCGAAACTAATCCGAAACTTTAAAAATATTAATATTATTCCCTTTACTCCAACTATACTGCAATTACTCTCACTTTCGACTTAAGAATGGCTTATTTTGAATGTGTCAAGCACTTACAATTGCATACACTGTATACTGTACGTAATATGCATACTGTATTATGCTTATAAAAAGTACAGTATAACATCATTTTGCGATATATTTTCAAGCTCTTCTCGTGTTGCGTGAGATGTCCGGCCGTGTTTATAAAATTGGTCCCCTTCTGTACCACGCCTAGTTGGGCAGTGACCACAATTTCGCAATATATGGGCAAATTACACGTCCGCAAGATCGCCATCAAACACGAGTGGCTTTACACTAATTCCTGCAATTCAATTCGATGTAATAACGCGACAGTTATCTGATATTACAAACCTGCCATTATATCTCCCTCATAAAATATTCGAAACTATATAAGGTCGAGCGAACTGCCATTGCGCCTCGCAGCAAAAAGCCTTCGCTGTAGCTACCTCTTTCTGTTATTATATCCATACACGGATACCTTTATTATTATCCGTGTATATATATTTCTTAAAACTGCATTCGTCCTTGACCTCATAACCGCGCATTAATTGCATTAATTTCTACTATTATTTTTATCTTGGCTTCATGAAAAAAATCCCACCGCAGAGCGAAGCAGGCTTAACTTTTTGTCCTCACGCTCCGTTACTTTCTTCATATACCTTAATTATAACTTTAATGAAATTCCATCGCTATACGACCTTCCATCGTTTTCGTCCGTAGGTTAACCGCATTTTTTTTTTGCGCCTTGTTTGTTCAGCAATCTTATTTTTTCTTTGATTTTTTAATTATTTTTTTTCATCGCTCAAATATACATTACTCGGAATCTTAGGCCGCCATGACGTATGCATTTCTCGCTCCCGCTGCGAATCTCGCGAGATCACGGGTAGAAATGGTTATAAGAGCACGTTGAAGCTTATTCCAGTCGCTTTCCAACAAGTGTCGCTTAGTGGTATAAGCGACTGGAATAAGCTTCAACGTGCTCTTACCCAATCGAGGCACGAACCATCTTTGCGAACTGATGCTTTTCTATACAGGGTGCATGCGAACGAACAACGCTATAATCGAGAGCAATTGCTTTCCCTTCCTTCTGTCTTCCTCTAATCGTAATGATCGTTATTATATAGCAATTGATTCTCGTCCGTGACATCGTGACATTTCCTCTTCATTTTCGTGCCGCGCATTTCCCACTTTTTTTGGTGGCGCTCATTATCCAAAACGGTCGCCCCTCCCCTCCTTTTCACACGCATTCCGCTCACACTTGTCGACGTAACCGCTCGAAATTTCCCTCCCAGAATAATAAAAATTAAACGACGTGAATGATAAACAATTATCGGGAATGACACGGTTAAATCGTCTGGGCTGGCCCAAATTATCTGCGCGAATAATGGATCAAAAACGTGATTTTCGGAGTGCAGATTGACGTTTGATAATGAATTCTACGAGTAGTTCTTGATTAAGCCTGACGCCATTAGTATACCTGCACAAATATTCTCTCGCTTACCTTTCCATTTTTTCCCCCTTTTCTATTGCTTCCAGTTTTTGGGCAGCAACTTTCCTTAACTAGAAATTTATAAGGGCAAGGTCGATGTTTACTTTCGATACAGATTAATCCGAACGCTCTATCGGAGACGCGAATCTAAGAAAACTAGCTATAAACAGAAATCCCGCAAATGGTCGAAATTCATAACCGGATACACCGTGACCGGATACGAACGCGACAATGACGCTCGGACAACGAGGCTTAGAACCCGAACCTCGGCCATCTGGAGGTCATTTTATTGTAATGTACTTCGGGTTTGCGCTTTTCACCCCACCGAGATCAATAATAAGAGTCGTTAATTATTTTTAACATTTTATTCTTAAAGTATTTATTAATAGATTATCGAAGACACGACAAATTCGACGTGTCTTCGATAATCTATTAATTAATTTCTTCGACCACTTAAAAGATGGCTTCATTCATTAAAGTATTTATGAATTTCAAACGTTTTTCCCAAAACAGTGACAATATGTATCATCTACAACTGATTACAGTTTAAGCACAAGTTGACACCCGGACGTCCACATTCCCGGAACTCCAGTCTCCTCCCCCCCCCCCCCGTGTCCCATTTTCACATACCATACCCTCCCTCCCCCTCGCCGGACGTCCTTTATGGATGGCCCCTAGAACATTTTAGTATAGCGCCTCATTCAAATACATGTACTTGAGAGAGCAATGTGGAAGTTGGATCCTCGAATCGTTTGAGACGTATATAGAGAAAATACCAACAGGGGTAATACTGTAGGCTTTCACGAATGAATCAGAAATCAATAAACGGTAACAACACCGATGGCACGGATGCTAATTGACCTCGACGACATTCTGAACCAGCAAGGATTGGTTCAAAACGGATAACACTTACCTATGACAATAAAAAAAAAATACGCAGACAGCAAATTAATACAATAGATCAGCTGCATTTAAGCAAATATTATCAAATCGTCAACTGTAAATGTTAGCGGCAGGCGCGACAAGCGTTTGACGACAACTGCGTTAGCACGAATGCATTTGAGCCTGGTTAGACCTGGTCAGTTAAGAACAGTAATGGTACAATCACGTTGAACGCTTGTTCCAGACGCTTGCCACTAAACGTCTGGAACATGAGTCTAAACTGCAATTCTGCTTCACTATAATACTAATTTCAATATACATGTATGTATATTCAGTATACTGCATTTTTAATTTCAGATGGAGCTGCTTTGGTCATCCATGAAGAAGATGCCCACTGGTCATACGACCCTTACCACGGTATTGTGGAAATTGATTTTTTGTATTTTCCTCACTCTTAGTTGTTTTTTTGGGATGACACATTTTCCCCTATGATAAGGATGAGGATGCTAGGGTCAGGACATAAATGCTTAAATGTTTTTTTTGCATTTTCTTCATAGGTCCTTCCCATTGGTGCAAGATCGATCCTCACGGTCAATGCTGTGGCCAAGGGCAATCGCCCATCGACATCGACGAGACGGAAGTGCAGCTCGAGTTCTACAAGCCCCTCATCTTCACCAATTATACTCACACGCCCAAAGAGATGAGCATCATGAACAACGGACACACGAGTACGTCTTAGACGCCAGCGCCACCTTTCGCTAAGGCGATCCTCCTACAGTTTCATAATAATTCGAAATAGAAAGTAGTTTTCTAAGCCGATTTTTAGTTATTTCTTTACTTAAAATTTCACAAAATCAAGATAATAAAAGCGAACAGATGGATTTACCTTAGTTGTTAAAAAAAAACATCGACTGCGGGCATTGCTTTTATGGTCGCCTAATGCATTAGTACATTTAACCCTAATCATTCAATGTCAAAATTATTAGTTTCGCCCTTGAAAAAGTCATTTTATTTCACGCACTACTTTTGAGTTATAAAACTGAACGGAAACATTGCATTTTTGTAAATCAAAGACTGTGACGTGCCCTTATATTAATCATAATCATCCCTATTTCTTAGTGTTTAGCCGCTGGAGGGCGCTGGCGACGCCGTACGTCCTTCTCACTCGAGCGCTCCTGCCCGTTATCCTCGCAATTTGGTAGCCAGCATTTTAGTTTTTTTTTGCTACCTGGGCAGGTCAATGAAAAGAGATAAAACTATAATAAATGTTGGCTTTTTCGGCCCTCCCGCATTCCTTCCTTCGTGTTGCCACACTTTTTCAATACACTCGACTGTACAGACTTAACAAATACTCATTCGAAGGTGACGCTCCTGCGCCTAAGGTCGACCACCCGTGAATTTCATTGATTTCCAACCTTTTTTAAATAGACACGAAAGTAAATTACAGTTTACGATAATGAATGAACGAATGGTCGATAATTAATTGAAATCAGTGCCTAATGCCTAAAGAAATCCTAGCGGAAAACAACAAGTTGCGGTAATCTCGTAGTACAGCATCGCGATGAAACTGCAGCATTTTCAAGGTTTTAAGAAACAAAATACGGCGGTTAAACTGTATAATAATGCGTTAAATTGGAACAAAAAAAAAACATTTTCGTTCATATTGAGTAACCTACCGGTATGGAAAATTATTCAACCATAGCTTCGGTATTATCAAACATCAACATGACAGTGAAATTACAGTAGGCTAATGTATTTTTTTAAAAAAAATTGTGTATTTTTTAACAAAAGGTAAAAAAACAACCTTTGTATTATTTTCAAAGGAGTATATGACGCCAGTTATACTAATTCCACTGCAGCAAACATCATTTAAATTAATTTGCGCACGAAAACTACGGTCGCAAGTCTTTGATTGCAGATTTGTTGCGCAGAAAAAAGTGTTTTGTTATTTGAGAAGCGCGAGTTAAATGTTTGATGAAATTAAAATTACGTTTTCGTTACCATTTTAAGTTGAGCTGAAACTGTGTGAGGAAAGTTCTGCGCCAGGGGTTACTGGAGGGGGTCTGAAGGATTACTACGTCTTCAATTCGCTGCATTTCCACTGGGGCAAAGACAGCAAAAGTGGATCCGAACACACTTTCGCTGGGAAGAGATATCCTTTGGAGGTAAGACCGCCAGAGGATGATAACGTGACAAAAATATGACGTGTTTAAGTAAAATCTAAGCAGTTTCATTACCCATAGGTCATACTTGATAAAAGTTTGAGTCGTCATTGCTCATCAAATTTTTTTAAAATTCGCCACAATTTTCAAATGTTCCCTTTCAAATGATGAAATATCACTCGAGCACCCCTTAATTTAGAATTATTGCATGAATGAGATGTTGTGTTTTGGCAGTAACAAAGTTACACTTGCAGTCCCATTCTACATATCCAAATACTGTATAATACCGTAGACACCAAAATGCACATTAGATGGCGCCACGAGTCCTTGATAAGCAATAACCTTTCCTCGACAGATGCACCTGGTCCACTTCAACAGCAAATACGGGACCAAAGAGAAAGCACAGATTAATCCCGACGGCCTGGCCGTGATTGGGATCCTTTTTCACGTGAGTTGCCGCTAGGTGGCAGCAGTGGCGAGTGGATTGTCTCATCCGACTCAAATGATAACTTTTCATCTTGCTTCGTAGTTGGCAGAGAAGGACAACGAGGCAATGTGGGGCATCATCAAGGCGCTGGACGATGTGCGCTACAACAACGACAGCAGCCCCATCCGGGAACCGTTCCCTCTGAGCACCCTGCTTCCGCCCAGGACGGACGACTTCTTCCGGTACCAGGGGTCGCTCACCACGCCCCCTTGCAGCGAAGTGGTCACTTGGACTCTTCTGGACTCCACGGTGGCCATTTCTGACGCGCAGGTCAGTGCCGTTGTCATCACTCTCTTTGATAGCAGTGTGACTCGAGCGGCGCCGGAACATGGACGGCCACCGCACTAACCATTTCAACTTGTTTTCCCCGCAGTTGGGCAGGTTTCGCACCCTACGAATGCGCACCAAGTCAGACAACCATCGGGAAGCGGACCAATTGGTGGACAACTTCCGGCCGACGCAGAGTCTTCACGGACGCCGAATCCACGGTCGGAGCACCCTGGCCAAAATCAGGGCCCTGACACAAGGGGCCTCTTCAACCACTGGCAGCCCGGCCGTTCTGGCGCTGGGTCTAGCGGCAGCAATGTTCGTGGTGGTTGGAGGACGATGGAAGAACTGCTAGGAATTATTATTTGATGATAATTACCGGCTTTAAGAACGCGATTCTCTCCCCTGTATTGCGATAGAGGTACTACTTACGAATGAGATTGTCTCGCGGCCGCCATTTTGTCCTCCGTCATGGAAATCCTTTGAAAAATTCTGTGGGAGGAGAAGCAGTTTGCACTTTGCACCCTGTGATTTGACCGAAAATTTCGACCAGCTTGCTTGCCTACTATCACACTACTTGAAAATGGAATGAGAGAATTCTAGAACGGAACGCGACTCGAAAAAAAGAACGATTACGCAGCATTGCCAGACAGTTTAGGCAAAATGTCCCTATCAATTACTGGCCTTTTTATAACCAAGAAATTTTTTCCAAATTCTTCCTAAGTTGATAAGATTATAAATAAATCGTACATATACAGGTAACTGTAAACATAAAATATGGGTCGAATGCTATTGTTTTCGTAAACTAAAACTGACTTAGGCTCGAATTAATAATTTCAAATTTGGCTTATCGTCGAAATCCAATTTCATGGCCGCAGGAAATAAATTTTGGGGGCCAACCGTCAACATCCATCTGCCATTGTAATGTGGATGACAATGACAGGATATAAGGACAAAATAATGAATTTTTCATGATAAAGAGTGAGAAAATGTACAGGCGTAAAAATCGAGCGTTAAAAGAGAATTAGAAATACTTTTGCCGCCATCTTGGAATTGTTTTTGAATTCTCGATTGGCCATCGCACGCACAATGTCACAATCATTCACGAATATTGATACGGTTTTGTCAATAATTCGTGGAAATTTGGTACTTATTAGAATAAGTAATTCTGACATAGGGTGAGAGCACGTTGACACTTATAAGTGTCAACGTGCTCGTACCCATAAGGGGTCACACCCTTTCTGCTTGAAATTACCTCTAGGGACACGTTTTCCTCTGTCTGGCAGGGCTGCATAGTTACATGCGTAAAAAAATGAAAGGCCAAGCGCCACCTAGTAGGAATCTTCGTATCTGCTCAAAATGGCGGCCATAAGGGAAAAAACTAATCGAAACCAAAGAATAATGAAAAGGCGAATATTACTAGGCTTAAGCTTCATTTAATGATATAAATCGGATTCCATTATATTAGGTAGAACCACGGGTATTCGTGCTACGTACAGCCCGCCTGAACTGTGCCATGTCGTTTATGCTTAATATGCCAACGCGGGCACTGGATACGACACTCGGAGCATTGGATGCATAATAGCCGATACCTAATTTCGAGCGTTATTCATTCCGTATTATTTTCGTATGCAAAAGAGAAAAAAACAACCAAAATGTACATATGCCTTAGAAATTGTTCCGACTTGCGTAGTTGACAGTGAACTCCATTCGGATCGGGAAAATGAACGTTACGTTTAACGGCGGAGTGCGCAATTCTAGAATCGGAGAAAAAACCATCGATTAAAAGCGAGGTTTTTATGGGCGTTGTTCGTTGTTGTTCCCTATTAAAACTGACTTTAGACGATGATTCACCTAATCTTCGAATGGCGCATTTCAGCCGTAACTGTAAATATCTATGCAAATTATGTTTCCTATGCCAATGTTAACTAAAATTGTTGTCTTCCATTCTAGTCAATAAAAAGTGACACCCGGGTTTGAACCCCGGAGGGAATCCGGTGTAGCCATTTACGCATCCTCCCACGCATTAAAAAGAGTATATTTTAATAGAAAAAAAAATCAGGTTTTATTGGCCATTTTTGTGGGATATTTCCGTTTTAAAATTCTTAAATCGTTCAACTACGTTGGGTAGAAAAACGTCAGAAGTGGGCACAAAAGTAGACCAGAATGAATCTCAGTTGAAAATTATGATAAAAATAATATTGCCGACGGTTGTACGATTTCATCTAAATGGTTGATTGGCAAACAGTAGCTACATATTTCCAATAATAATAAGCGAGACAAAATGTGAACGGGGATGCGAATTAAATTATTATTCGCAGATAAGGGCCCAACATTTAGTGTAGTTTAATTGGCGTTTAAAGTTAAGGGAATCGCGATGCAACTGACTAATAATGATACAAAACAGCGATGCATTTCATTCGGCTTCATAGTTATTTAAAAAAAAATAATTATCATTTATTTGGCTTACTATAGTGCGTGGTGGCGTAATGTTGCCATGGTTACCAGCTGGATGCAGGAAACCAAGGCAACGGACAAATACCTCACCACACCTGCTGCCATCTAGCGGCGCCATTTCAAACCAAATAGTCATAGAATTCCGAAATTGCTTTTTATTTTCCTTTACTATTTTTGGAAAACAATATCTCACTTTAAAACGAAATCTAACGTTTAAAATCGTTTAAATGTCCAAAATTCTTGCAGTTGGACAATTATTCAAAAAATTAAGCAAGAATTAATATCCGTAACATGATACTGATGCCAATGTAGTCGATTGTACAAAACTAAAAAAATAAGTAGTCATCTAAATGTTTATTTTGCAAGGATAATTCTTGATCAAGCTATTTGATCAGCCATTTTATTGCATCTAACTTAGGTGCAAAAAAAGAAAAGTTGACATGGAGCAGTGTCTATACAGCAATTTAGCTCTTCAAACCAGTGGCTGGCCACAAAATTATCCGTTTAATATATTTGACTATTACAAGAGTTGTTAAATAAAGGTTCTCATAATTATTGATGGTAAAGTGAATTTAATAAAGCTGCCAATGTCATCGGTTATGATTGCAACTGATGACTGCATAAAGAATAACAATCACGATCAACATTTTCAATTTCAGCTTTTACTGTGGACGAAACTGATTGGCCCATTGAATAAAATCCAAAGATGTTATTTCCCACAGATGATTTCTTAATTACACTCATGTTGGAAATTTATAAATTGGCAATAAAATACAAAAATAGGAAAATTGAAACCATTTCCATATTTTGAAATATTGAAAACAATTGCAATCCTAACCGACAATACAACCGCAATTAGTGTCACATTCACCAGCAGGGGCAGTCCCACCACTTTAACCCTGTACTTAATGCTAAAAAAGCGCTTCTGATCGTGTAATGTCTGCTTGAGCTTGCAGTTTTCTGTACATAACACTAATAAAGCAAAACGAGTATTATTGACTGCTTTGACTCACTCTGTTCCGGAAGGACAAGAATTATCTTTTAATCTCAATTTTAGAAGGAGACGAAAACCCGAATGTTGTCAACGGAAAGCCAAAATGACCAGCAGCCACGAGAGAAATATATTCAACGAGAAGAATTATTGCTCAATTTCCAGAACGACATAGTAGCGATGAGCGAAAACAAAAAAAACTATAGGTTAAGCTTCAAAAACGATAACTGTTCCATCAGATGGCGCCACTATATAATACTTCCATTTCACCTGTAATCTTCAGATGGCATCACTGCACCGCATCTCCTGCCTCGCCTCACATTTTCGCTTCGAAACCTGGGGGTGGTGCTACGTTAGCGCCCTCAGGCCGAGTCTTGAACCCCGGTGGTAAGGTGGCGGCAAAAGTCTTTGCGAGTTCAGTCTCTTTGGACGAGTTCTGCACCTGCTGGAACCCTGGTGGTGGGCGCCGGCACAGACCAGCGGTTTCGCCCAAGCCATTCACAGCGCTGTCGGCAAACGCCATGGTGGGTGGACCGGTCAGTACCATGAAGCGGGAAACTGGAATGCTCTCAGAACTGCTGCTCGTCTTGTCTGGGCACGCTTGGCGGCTCCCAGCCTTGGTGCCAGGCGGCACTGGATCAGACGATGACGATGAAAGTACTGCTGGCTTTTCAGAGTCTGGAGCCTGAGTCCACCTCCGGTAATTCCTATAATTGTTATTCCGCTTCCTGTAAGCATCCCGGTTCTCTGGTGCGCCATTGTCATCCTCCCGTGACAAGGTTTCGGCGTAGTGACGCCCTCGGGATCCACGGTTGAAGCCCCTCCTGCGTGTTGTCGATTCGGTCCGTGGTTGCGGTGGAGGCGACTCCTCGTCCCCCACTTGTTCTGCCCAGTCCATCTTTTTGGCTATGGCGGAGCCCTGTTGTGGTACAGCTTTACCGTTTTCCGTAACATCAGAAGCATCCTCGTTTGCAGAAGGTTTTCCACGTGGATACTGATGCTCTTCACGTCGCCGTCCATCACCTCGCCCCCGTTGGCCATAGTTGGGCCGCCTGTAGCCATTGCCCGCATGATTGTAGGAGCCATCTGGCAATCGAAAATGTGATCCGTTTGAATGTCTGTGTGGGTTATGTTGCTGCTGGGTTTCTGTGGAATTGGGATGCTGCCCATCGTTTTGCTCATTTCTAGGCAAGGACGAATTGCTCTGTTCAGGATGTCCCCTACCACCACGGTTGTTCCTGTTTGGGTATCTCCCTTGAACACCATCCTCTGACCGCCTGTTCGCTCGGTAGCTTCCTCCTCGACCACGGTTTTGGTTCTGTCTGTCAGCTTGCCCTCCATTGGCCATTGGGGCGCTTCTGTCTGTCGGCTGGTTTTTCCTATTGTCCCTCTGTGGCTTTCGATCCGGTTGCTGTTCATCCCGTTCTTGGGCAACCGGTTTCCGACCAGATCGCTGTGGGTCTTTTTTACTAGATTTATGATTGGTCGACTTTGTTTCCGTACGTACAAATGCATCAGACTGTCCATTGTCAATTTCGGTAGGTACCTGAATGCAAGAAATATGAAATGGCTCAAAATTCTTAGAATATAAAAGGTACTACAGACAGAAAAACAACCACGCAATGAGTAAAACTAGGGAAAGATAGGTGACAGAGCCTCCTCTCAATCGAAGGAGGAACAAAGTACAGTTATGGGAAATTTTTCAAAAGAACTGACTCGAGTTTTCAACCCGTGTCTCATATCACTACATGTCAGTAAATTTCGCTTGATTTCAATGACATTTTATTTAGCTTGCACTCGAGATGGTTAAGATAGAATCTTATCATGGGTAACTTTTGTATTTCACCCTTATCAAGCGACTTTGAACAGAACGCCTTATAAAAATCATCAGTTCCCCAGCTACTTCTACCACTTTGTGAAGTTTGAATTCTAGCAGCATTTGTTGTATCAAAAATGTAAGCAAAATTCTGAGTCCTAGCATCCAAATGGCATAACAAAGATGACAAAAACCAACCGAAAAAACGTGCACGAGCAAAGGGGATAAAGCCTCTATGGCATTTCCCAATATTCACTTTTTCTCGGCTCTATATTACACTTACGGATGATATTTCCAGTAGATATTTAATTTTCTCTGCTTCCACGTCGATGATACCTCCCTGAGATTTCTGCTTGTCAAAGAGTTCAGACATCTGCTGCTGTAGTTTGACCAGCTCAGAGTCCAACTTGAACGGTGTTGCCCCCTCCGACTGCATGGGGGGAGGTGCTTTCAGCATTTCCAAATCATACTTGATTGGCTCCCGGCACACGGGACAAAGGACCTACATGTGTGAATTTGTTGAGCGTTGAGCGAGGAAAAGATACAACACCAAGAAAGAAAAAATTGACATCACATCGTCAGCATAAAACGGAAGTGCATGCTTACCTTGATGTCTTCATTCTGAGCATGTGAGGTCAATGGATTTGAAGAGACCGGAATGTCCATCATACATTCAACATAGCGTGCTAGGCAGTGCGAATGGAAATAGTGATAGCAGCCTGTCTTCGTGAATACGTCAGCATCGTTAAAACCATACAAGCATATGGCACAGGAGCAACGAGGGGTGTTGCCCATGGTCAGGTGCTCCTTGGCAATCTACCCAATTTAATTAAAAAAAGAAAACCATTGCTAAGCATTTTTGTCTGGCTAAAACACCTTCCAAACATTTAACAAAAACAGTTTACCTCAATTAGCTCGTAGAGCATAGCATTGCCCTGGCTCTCGCTAGCCTTCGTTTGCAAGTCGGATTTAATTCTGAAATTCATAAAATTCCGACTCTGCTTTTATATGCCTGGATATGCAGCACGCATGTAAATTACACATCACTTTCCTGACAAATTATAAGGCAAAATGGACCGTATGCAGATTTCATCAACATGGCTATATCAGGTGACATTTCATTCATTTCACTGGTAAAAAGTGCCAAGGCACATTTTTTTTATTTGTTGATTTGATGAAAAGATCACGTGATGTAGCCTCATACGTAACTCTGCATAAGGTTCTTTCAAGAAATTGCCGAGCTCAAATATTAGATGAATCGTCTGTTTAAACAGCATTTTAACCATACATTTGGAGTACAAGGTTTCACAACAGAAATCGATGGGAATAGTGAACTAAAATTAGGTAAGATCGCCAAATTAGTGCATCATAACTTTAAGCCCAAAATAAATACTGCACCTTTCAAAATCCTCATCGGACAATCCTCTAGGATTCCGTATCACAATCTCTGGAAGTTCATTTGGGTACTATATAAAGACAATAAGTTGGAGAAAAAAGCTGAAAAAGATAAGATGAAAATATGGGCAATTGAATATACATAGAGCTGGCACACTTACATTTTGAGGTAAATTGATGATGAGGGTCAAACAAACGTATTGTTCTTCCGTATTTTCCGCCGTGGCTGGATGCAGATTAATGCTAATGCAAGTGGGAACGTTGGTACTAGAAATATCAAAGAATTTTCATAATTAAAAAATAATAATAAATAAAGTGATTGAGCTTCTGAAAGGCCTTCTTGTCTAATTAGTTTGCTAGCAAACAATGCATTCATCAGCAGGTGGCATATACACAGATACGCAATTAAATTAGCAACTTCTGTAAATACGTGTAATAAGATTAACTACAGAGTACTAACAAAGCTGCTCACCTCTCATCGTTAGTGACTTCTAACTCTCGGAAGTAAATCGATTTCAAAGCTTCCACCTCCTCGGTTAGTCCACTACAAAAATAAAAAAAATACTCAAAATGTAATGCATCAACAAGAAGTAATTGCTCATTCGTTTGTTGTATATGATGACTAAATCATCAAACCAGTAGTCATACATTCTTGACTCCTCTGCAATTATCTTTTCCAAACCTATATACTATAAATATTTCCAAATTGTTGGAGTAGCTCTGTAGAACATTATACCAAAATACCAATACTGCAACGGCTCCGAAGAAAACCTAATGTTACATGCATCAAGATGACATTACACTGAACTTCTCAAGACATGGTCACCTTTTTGGTATATCCATTCATTAATCAGAAGTGTAAGAGAAAGTATCTTATAAAATACCAGTATGAAATCCGCAATTCATTTAAAAATACTTTACCACAAAATTTAAAAAAAATGTTTTGAATCTCAGAACTTCCGCTCGCCATTTTTCCATTCGAAACTGGATTTGGAACCATGCCGCTATTCGCGTACGGGTTTCTTTCCAGGGTTTTGCAACAATTTTTCAATGAATATCAGACGTTATTAAGAAACCTCAAAACTTACTTCACTTCCATTGAGAATTAGAAGTTGAAAGAGAGTACAAATTTCCGAAAATCTAGCACTTCTGAATGATACCTTTGGCATAGACTACTAAGAACGAGCCATCTTCTTTATCCATGTAGCTGCCGCCACCTGACAGTTATTTCGAAATGCACGCGGTTAGAGATAACATTTATAAATTCTAGAAAGAGTAGAATTATATTTTTAATTTTATATCAAACGTAGTCACATACCTTATATAAAAATTTAAAAAAATGATAAACGATGTAAAATCAATTTTGAATGGACCTAATTTTATCAACTTTATTCCTACCAAGGTGCAAACTGAAATGTATGAAACTCCATGCTTGATACATCAAGGATGAAATTGGAATCGCTAAATTACGAAAAAAACAATATTTATTTTGATTAATTCTGTAACTAAATTAAAAACAGTCAGCGTTTAAGAGCATTATCAAGCTGGGCTGCGCCTGCTATTTCAAGATAAACTTGTCGAACGATCCAAAAACTTTCTAAATGTACATGACGTATGAGGCGCCAGTACTCTCGGGATAACAAGCAGGAATAAGCCTACTTTTTCTATTCCAATATTTCACGAGATTTCCAAGTTTCTGGCCAATATTTATTAACACGACGAAACCAACAACAAAATGAGCATCTTGGAGAAAATATCAGCTATTGAGTCAGAGGTAATTTTCACATCCAATTTCTTGAATTTTCAACTACACGTGAATGGCATGGCGTACATCATGTACGTACTGTACTTTATAGGCAAATCTCAATGTACATTCTTTTATTTTAACTGTATTACGTATAGTTTCATTTGGCATATTGATTAATTCCTATACGGATGCAGATTTATGGCTAATGTTGAAAAAAAAAATACAAGACGTTGATTGAACAACAACTGCAAATAAAATTAATAATTAGCTGTAAATTTAAAATGAGCTATATATTTTATTTATTTTCAGATGGCCCGGACGCAGCGTAACAAAGCTACGTCTGCCCACTTGGGGCTTCTCAAAGCTAGGTTGGCGAAATTGAGGCGAGAGTTAATCACCCCAAAGGGTGGAGCTGGTGGAGGGACCGGGGAAGGCTTTGATGTAGCAAAAACTGGAGATGCGAGAATAGGGTTTGTAGGTAAATCAAATAAAATATGCCGAACAAAGGGCCAAAGAAATAAATGTTACCAATGATCACTATTAATGGTGCAAACAATATACTAACTAACCAAACTTTTCAGGTTTTCCATCGGTGGGCAAATCGACATTGTTAAGTAATCTTGCTGGAGTGTATTCAGAAGTAGCTGCCTATGAGTTTACGACGCTGACAACTGTGCCAGGAGTCATAAAATATAAAGGAGCAAAAATACAGGTGAAGCGCATCTTGTCGTCAATATGTATAACAGATCAAGCCTAAATTTCCAAAAATAGGATAATTAGATTACTACATGGAAAAGTGTTCATAGCATTTAAAATGGCCAGTTTTGAAAAAGGAGAATAATTACAATTCTTGCTCAGTCTATTGCAAATGATCAATGGATAATATACTAATCTGCATTTCTTACCGGTATTTTAGCTGCTAGATTTACCTGGTATCATCGAGGGTGCCAAAGATGGTAAAGGTAGAGGCCGGCAGGTCATTGCCGTGGCTCGTACTTGCAGCTTGATTTTCATAGTCTTGGACGTGCTTAAGCCACTGCAACACAAACGCATCATCGAGCATGAGTTGGAGGGTTTTGGATTGAGGCTTAACAAACAGCCGCCTAACATAGTTTTTCGAAGAAAAGATAAGGGAGGGGTCAACTTACAAACCATGGTATTGGTCAAGAAGGAAGATAAACCATATTTTGCCCATATTTAAAAAAACAAAACATTTGATGAAAGCTTCACCATTTCTCTTAGGTGACTCAATCTGAACTTGATCTGGATACAGTGAAAAACATTCTTGCAGAATACAAAATTCACAACGCAGACATCACCCTACGGTACGACGCCACTTCTGACGACCTGATCGACGTCATCGAAGGAAATAGAGTTTATGTACCATGTATTTACATTTTAAACAAAATCGACCAGATATCAATTGAAGTTAGTAATGAAAACATTGTTGGTTGCGATATTGCAGAATTTAACAATCATCACTAATCAACAATTAAAAGGCATACTTTTTCTTGCGATACCTAGGAACTAGACGTCATCTACAAGGTGCCACACACTGTTCCCATCTCCGCCCATCACAAATGGAATTTTGACGATTTACTGGAGAAAATGTGGGACTACCTGAAACTTGTCCGAATGTAAGTCTAGTCAAAATGAGCCTCTGAACAAAGTGGATGTGCTTAATGTTCCCCTTTTCATTAGTTACACAAAACCGAAGGGTCAACTGCCAGATTATGAGTCTCCAGTAGTTCTGTCAAGTGACCGATTGACCATTGAAGACTTCTGTAACAAGCTGCATCGTACCATTATCAGAGAATTCAAATAGTACGTGATTTCAGAGGCTTGCGTCTCAATTTGATTGGAACCACCATTCACTCAATCTTTATTTTGCTAATGATTTATATCCACATTCTTACGTTTCAGTGGTTTGGTTTGGGGCGCCTCCGTGAAGCACCAACCTCAGAAAGTGGGAAAGGAACATGTCCTCAATGATGAAGATGTCGTGCAGATCGTGAAAAAAGTGTAAAATTGGACTGTGGCTGTGAATAGCGAAAATAAATACTTTTGTGTTACATTTGAGACAATTTGTGGGAAACTTGCTCGTCCTTATGACAGATGCCATCACTATACCATAAGTTCAGAATGCAGATTTTGTGCTTCTCCATACTGCCAGGAGCAGTGCCATTGGTAATGAAATCCCAATTTTGGCAAAAGATAGTCTTTGTCGAGTGTAGTATGGAATTCACACTTTGCCCAGTTTTTAACACAGCATATATGTGCTTCAAAGTAAAACTCAGAATTCTATAATTTAATTTATGCACTGTTGGGTTCACGTCTACAACCTTCGTGCATAGTTAGCATTTAAACTGAATACTTTACAAATTTAGAATATACTTTTTTCATTAAATGGCGCTAACACAGTGTACTGGGACTTACATCTGGCAAATTTTTAAGGTGATTCGCAACCCCTCCTTGGGAAGGGGGGTCGATATACAAAGTTACACAATCCATTCCCAAGGCTCCTAGCAACGTCCTGAATGATTGCATTTAACAAGGAACGATTGTCCCACGTTCAGCTAGCTTTTCCCTTATGTTTTAAATCAAAAATAATCCCGCCAAATTTCAATTAATGAAAGATTAGTGCCCCCCAGTTGAATCTGAACCTAGCTTATAGCGGATTCGGCTGGGCACACCCGTGTTGTCCACTTCAGGTGCGGGTGCAAATGGATCACGTGTCACTTAAT
>JAQGAO010000589.1:0-32090 GCA_034697705.1 Ommatoiulus sabulosus | reverse complement strand
TGAACGCAATGAGTGAATTTATTACACCAATTAGCATGTCGATTTTGCCCACTTGACAGGTCAAAAATTGACAAATCCCAAAATTATCAAAAATATTTAAAAAAAAAGTGCTGGCCAATTGACTCGATTTTAAGTTGATACGACGCGTACAGTGTGTAGATTTAGAAAAACAAGCATATTAAATTAAAAAAAATTGAAAATTCGTTTTATGCCATTTGTAATGCATTTTTCGGGATTTTCGCGTCAAAACCATAAATGAGCCCATAAACAAGTAATTTGGACCAATTTGTTTTTTTGTTTTTGTTTTGGTCAATTTTGAAGGAAAAAGATTCATGCAGGAAATTGATTTGCTACCAGATTTGCATTTCGCGCCATTTTAGAAGGTCATATGCTAAAGCGTTATTACTAACTCAAACCATGACCGTGGCATAGAGGGGTTTCTAAACTTTCTGTATAATAATGAGGGTCTGCTAGTCTGCAACACACGTGGCCACCAAAGTTAACCAACATGGAAACTGTGGAAATTCAATCCTCTCAGGAATGGAAGGAAATTCCGGTGGATCCCAGTCTTTTAGATAAGGAATTTTTTGACAGTTTCTGCGGAATAGAAGAATTAACTGATTACGAAATCGTAAGGAAACCCAAGATTTCTGCTTCTGTTCTTGGATTGGAGGTAAGTCGACGACCCATGCGTGCCATATCGTTGCAAAATTTTACTATTTACGATTCAAGACAACGACATACTTACTTCATTACTATTTAAGTCGGTCCGCGGATTGATTTTACTTCAAATAAGTTACTGTACTTGGTTGATCGTTGACGTCCATGCATGGTTTGATCGACGTACAATGTAGGCCTACGTGATTCGATCAGTAATCAGGAGCGTCTGCTTTGCACCCACAAATGATATCAACAACATTTTTGAATAATTATATAAAAGTTTACATATATGCAAATATAGATTACAAGGTTTTTCTAATTATCCACGTGACGCGTTCATCACTTTCGGAATAATCACTGAAAATCGTGATTACAGCTGTCAACTGAAAGTTAGATATACTGTACTTTAGGATACGACTTCATTTTTTTCGAAACGCATCGGAACACTAGCTCCAATTCAAATTGACAATTAATTACTGTATAAACTCGATCATCTATATGTATAAAACAATTAAATTAAAACACAAATAAGTATATTTGTTATAGGCTACGCTAGATGACTGAGCAAGGTGGCTTAGAGATTTATAGCATTCTCGTCTTGCATTCGGTTTACTGTACGATTTACTTCATCTGAAAGCTCAGGAGTGAATTGAATTGAGGAAATGTGGCCACCAACAGACAATTATTTTTTTCAGTTATGACATGTATATTTCAATACCGTTAATTCAGATCTGCTAAGTTTGGATAAAATGAACATTTTTTTACATAGAAACAAGAAAAAAAGAAGAGAAAGCGTGAGGATGATGATGTACAAGATAATGTTGAACCTGTAGAGCAAGTTGCACTTGCCAAAGCTGAGGGTAAAGTTGCCAAGAGAGCAAAAAAGCTAAAAGCGAATCATGGAAAACAGTCAGTGCCAGCCTTAGGTCAAGTAAAGATAAAAAAGAGTTATGATAAATGCAACGTTAACACAACTTCAACGGATGCTCAAGAGGCAAATCCAGAAACTATCGAAGAGGCCGCATATGGCTGGAAAGATTTGTTTGCACCAGAACCTGTTGTACATGCGTTAGCCGATTTGGGATTCACCACCCCAACTTCCATTCAAGCACTGACACTGCCATCTGCAATTCGAGATGGAATGGACATTGTTGGGGCTGCAGAAACGGTAAGCACAATCAATTATTTGAAGATGGTTAAAATAAACTATTATAATTACATTTATTGATGCAAATTTTAAGTAAGCTATGCTCAGTACTTAGGTATTATCCTAGACTACCTCAACCGACTGCTCCCATCCCACACCCCCGCTGACCTAACCTAACGTGACCTAACGCAACCTGACCTAAATGGGGGCTCTGCCCCCCAAACCCCTGCCAAGGGGTCGCACGTCCTGGTCGGACCCCCACACCCCCGCTGACCTAACCTTTATAAAAAACAGTATGGCATCGTATGGTTTCTTACACAAGTGCAATTCACGCAATGACTGATGTTTACCTATGAAGGGTAGTGGCAAGACTCTGGCCTTCGGTATCCCGATTATCCACAACATCCTCCGTGACAAGGAGAAGGAGGCGAGTGAAGCGGAAGATGACCAAGAAGTTGACTGCCAAGATGAAGACTCAAATACAGAAGTCACCCCACAAAAACACAAGGGGCACAACACTAAGCTTCGTAGCCTGATCATGACACCAACGCGGGAATTAGCTATCCAGATCAAGGACCACTTAGTGGCAATTACAAAATACACTGACATCAAGGTAATATTTGAAGCTAGCATTTTGAGCTGCCCACATTTTTATCGAATGTTGAGTTTAAATTTTAACCCGTTTTTGAGTCTAGATAGCAGTCATCGTTGGTGGGTTGGCTCCACAAAAGCAGTATCGCATTCTGAAGCAGCAACCTGACATTGTGATAGGCACGCCTGGTCGCTTGTGGGAGCTGATTCAAGAGGGAGAGCCACACCTAGCATCAGTAACCTCAGTTAAATACCTAGTAATTGATGAAGCTGACCGCCTGCTTGAGAAAGGCCATTTTGAGGAACTTTTGCAGATTTTGGAGCGCATCAATAGGTAGTTTTGTAGCACCTGTTTATCATGTAAAAATATGCATTTCCCAATAGACCATCTTTCTTGCTGTGATGTAAATGACTGAACCCACTACCATACAGGATATAATTCACATTTCCTGGGTAAATATTTTTAGTGAGGAGGAATTAAAAGCAACTCGCCAGACCTTTGTGTTCTCAGCCACATTAACGTTAATCCACGCACTTCCGCAGAGAATTGTTGCAAAACAGAAGAAGAGAAAATTCCGTTCAAAGCAATTGACAAAATTAGGCAAGTACACATCAGTAAATGTGAAATTAACGAATTGCATTACATTAGCAGCTGAGACTTGCTGATTATTGGGTATGATTTTGTAGAACGACTACTATTAGCTATTGGAGTGAAAGAGAAACGAAAAATCGTGGACATCACGCGGAAAGATGGAACTGCTGAGACTCTAATGGAGGCTCGAATCAATTGTAGTCTAAAGGACAAAGATCTTTATCTGTATTACTTCTTGACCCAGTATCCTGGGCGAACACTGGTCTTCTGCAATAGCATAGACTGTGTGCGACGACTCAATAACATCTTCACATTTCTCCAACGCAAACCTTGGCCGTTGCATGCTCAAATGCATCAGAAACAAAGGCTCAAGAATCTGGAACGTTTCACGAGTAAGTGGCAACTTGTCCTGCAATTGCAGAGTATTAAGTGTGCCTATATAAAGGAGGATACCAACAATAATAAACTCTTTAACAAACATTCTACTTCAGCTAGTAAAACTGGCCTTTTGCTGGCAACAGATGTGGCTGCTCGAGGGTTGGACATCCCCAATGTAGAGCATGTGATCCATTACCAAGTACCTAGGATAGCGGAGGTAAGGTTCTCTGCAGTGTTGCTGATACCTTAAAAACCCAAAATCCGATTCATTACATGTAATTTAATGTTCTTGCTATATCAAATTTAGCCTTATCAAAACCAAACTAAAACTGTCCATTTTCACCGAGGAAGCCAAATTCTTCCATAGCAGATATAATGCAAATATATGTAACAAGCATTTATACTTATTTTTCCAGGCATATATCCACCGAAGTGGGCGAACAGCTCGAGCGACCAAAGAGGGTCTTAGTATAATGCTAATTGAACCCAATGAGGTACAACTTTACCGCAGAATATGTAAAACACTTAACAGAGGTAAAAAAAAACACGTTTTTTTAAAGTTTTTCTATGATAAATCTGTTATACAATTTTTGCTTAATCGACACTTTCTTGCAGAAAAAGATGTGCCAATTTTTCCAGTGGACATGGCTACACTGCGCCAGGTCAAGCTTCGCGTTGACCTAGCCAGAAAGCTGGACTTGCAAGAACACAGATCACGAAAAGAGCGTAGCCAGAACAATTGGTTTGAAAAAGCAGCTGAAGACATGGACATCAAGCTCGACAAAGAGGAGCAGTATCCTTATTTTGTATTGTAGAGGAAAGCAGCAAGTTCTATTTTTTCTCCCTCAGAACAGGCCTATGAATATTCTATTGTAACCAAAAAAAAATTATTTTATGCATGAAGGATAATTTGCTTTACGTTTGCATTGTTAAACAATACCAAAAAGCTATTCCTTGTTAAAATATGTGATTTATCTTAACTTCAACTCGAAACAGCTTGAAAGACGTGGGCGAGGAATTTGATCAAGCTGAAAACAGACGAGAAACTAAGCAGTTACAGTTGCAGCTCAACAGTTTGTTGAAAACGCCTATATTACCTCAGACTCTAGTAACACGTTATCCAACCTATGGGAACAACTTAAATGCAATGTTGGAACATGTTCCAGGTAAATTATTTCAAGTATTAGCAACATATTTCATGAAAACTTTCAGGTCTACATTTACACATGCAGATAGATTGGTGTATTTTGTCAGCTATTTTAGTTGAATTCAATTGACCAGTATTAGTGGATTAGTACAACTTG
This sequence comes from Ommatoiulus sabulosus, assembly GCA_034697705.1. NCBI lineage: Eukaryota > Metazoa > Arthropoda > Diplopoda > Julida > Julidae > Ommatoiulus > Ommatoiulus sabulosus. Next base: position 27,418 of record JAQGAO010000589.1, on the reverse strand, counting down.
CTTGCTTGGCCATTTTGTAGTTCCAGAAAAGGCTGTTACCGTGATGAAGAATGAGAAAAAGATTATAGACCAACTACTCACCGGGAATTCTGCTCGTCAAAGGCTTGGTACCAAAAAATCGAAAAGCAAGAAAAAGTATCGCAAAAGGCGTTGATATCTTCTGCTTCTAATAATAAAAGGTTATTTTTTAAAATGCATTGTAAATCACAATAAAATGAGTATAGGCAAGAAGTGTTTTGACCTGATTACTGCTGGAATTCCTATTGACAGCTACCGAACTGTAGTATTAACAAGAGACACCAAGTCTATTCTCAGCAATTTGTTTGCTATGGCTTGCTAATGCGACTTTTCCTTCTACTTGATTTTCTGTATGTTATTAAATGCCAAGAAACATCAGCTGTACAAAGAAGGTATGGTAGCAAAATTGTTCAGTTATATTTTATGTGTCCGTTCCGATACTCTGTGGCTGTAAGACCATTAGATTTCTGACTTTATAATAACCAACTTTAACTAAAACTTCATAAAAAAATTCAGCGTTCGAGTTTTGTAAACCTTAATTTCCAGGATTTTGGATTTTCCAGAGGAATTCTGCATAATTGAAATTTCACTATTGGCCTTCATACTAGATTGCTAGAATGGAAAGTTGTCATGATACTCAGACATAATTCAATGCATGAACAGATTTATTTAAATTATTGTTTGGGAAAGTCTGTACTTTGGTAGATTTTTATAAATTGACCCCTTTTACATAAGGATATCTCATTGTTTCGCACACAAGCCTGCTCACAAAATTCGTGTCGTAAAAGCTTTACCGAAAAGTGAGAAAATATCAGATATCATATCAAAGATTTTTTGGATGGAAATTACTCAACAACTGTAACTTATCTTTAAACGGTTAATGAATGGCAAGGAAATGCATGAAATTCTTCTTGTTTTGGATAGGTGTGGATGTTGGGCGTCCCAAATCTTTGCGTCCTCCTTTCTGAGTTTTAATTTCCAAAAGTGCTGGTCCTTTAATATCCCGCAGTGTTCTCACCCCAACTTCAACATCCTCTTCCGTGCTTGCTGTGAATGCCTTAAAACGAAAAAAAAAAATAAGATGAAAGTGATATAGTGAAATTTTAGATTCGCACGCTGATGGTGATACTTACAGCTCTATAGCCACAAGCCAAAGCAATATTTGGAAAAGAAAATCCGTCGTGATTTCCTGCATCTGTTGGCTGACCACCAACTGAATCGTGGGTCCCATTGTTGATTATAATATGTTTGAAATTTTCTGGTGCATTTTGGCCAATTGTTGCCAAGGTACCCATGTGCATTATGGCAGCTCCATCGCCATCCAAACAAATAATCTAGTTTAAACGAATTAATGGTGAAAGAATTACAGTATTTTCAATGAAATCAAAATTAATTTAGGTCTTGCGAATGAAACTAGTTACGTTATACCTGGCGACGAGGTTTATTCATGCTAATTCCTAAGGCAATCGAAGAAGCGTGGCCCATAGAGCCTACAGTCAAGAAATCTCGCTCATGGCCTTGGCCTTTTGATAGCCTAAAATTGAAAAAAAAAAATGCAGATTTCTAATTCATTTTTAAATGTTTGGATTTGCATCTTAAAAGATTGCTCGTTGCAATTTGTAGTTATTGATTTCTTGAAATTGACAACAAATGTATGCATGTATCGATATTACATGTATTTGTAACTTTTTCTCTGATCTAGCTACATGTATGAATATACACGATTCTTATATCATTCACATAAAATTTTAAATGTTTGCATGTATACAGTATTATGTTATCCGTTTCTTCTTCACAACATATCAAAGAACTTTTAATTTCATCATTTTTATGGAAAAGACTGAATACCTGTATTCAAATAATTCTCGGGACAGCATTCCCGTTGTGCCAACCACCACATCTTTGTCATGTAATCCATCGATGATTGTTTTCAATGCACCTTCTCGATTAAGCGGAAATCTAAATTTGAATTTAAATTAATTAGATATGGAACCCCCACCAAGAGAAAAATATTCGCATTGTCGATTTACTAGGAATGTATTCGTTATACCCAAATTTAGTTTACCCTGACACTCTAAAAATATACATGTACATGCAATACCTATTATTTCCTTACCCTAGCTAACCTTCTCAAAGCAGAATGTCAAAATTGCCAACATTTCCCAAAAATTTGCTGAGAATACATGTATTTGGATCTACGACATGTCAATTAATGCTTAATGAAGGAAGTTTTCACACAAAAATTGTCCATAATGATGTAACATACTGTCCACATGGTTTCAAACATGTTAAGGAACCTCGTGCATAGAGCATTATATTAATTACTTGCAGACTTACGTGTAGGGGGATTGTAAATTTAATTTATATGGCAAAAATGTTTGTCTTTTAACCAATAGAGCATATGGACCTTGGCTGTTGTCCATGTGTTGACGAGCAGTCATCAAAGCCTGCACAACGTTAATAAAGTATACATTATATATGCAAAGTTAAAGCATCGGTGCAAAATGCAGTGGCACATTACAAATATTTATTAGGCCTACCTGTTCTGCACCTTCTTCAAAATCGGGTAATGACTGAAAGGGTATCCCCAGGGCAGCTTTTGTAGGAAAGTAAAAATTAAGGTATAACAGAATTGCACCTTACACAAATACATTTAATAAACTTGCAATTTTATGAGAATATTCTATGTGGTTAAATCATTTTTGAAAAGGATTAATTGAACTGGACACGTGAATACCTAGAAGCCCAGGTGTTGTCTGTCCTTGAATCTGATGTTGTGGTTCATCTCTTTTTCCAGGTTCTCCTCTCCATCCAATGAGCAATAGCATTGGAATGCTGTAAACACCAGGAATTGCCAAAGACATCAAAGGATTCACCATATTTCCTAGCCCAGAATTCTATGTGCCATGCAATTATCCATTAAAGAAAAATTTATTATTGCATTTTTTTATATTTCAAGATGCTCGAGCAATTATACCATAAATAAAAAGTAATTAAATTGTATTTCAAAATGAAAATTCATCATTACAAGAGATTCATAATTCGATAATTAGTTTTTTTTTAAGTTTTCATTTATCCATAAACAAAGTACAATTTGTATTCCTTCCTTGTAATTTGACGATTTTTATTTTAAAAGATAATTATTAAAAATCCATTTGAGGCAGTGAATATTAGAGAAAAATGTAAACAAAAACTAGGAAAAAAACATGGGAGTCAATTCCTTATATACCGTATTTTTTTTTTAACTTACCTGCAGATAAACCATGCTAGATTTTCCAGTTGCCAAGTGATAGCCACATGCCAATGCAACTGCACTGCCTTCATTGGCAGTAATAACATGATTACTTTCTGGAACATGTTTTGTTACATAGGCACAGAAATCTGTTTAGGCAAAATTAAAATAATTTTTTAAGTAACAGAAATATAATGGTTAATTATAATTTAGAAACATATGCGCATTCCATATATGGAGCCTTTATGAAGGAATAAATGTTTATTATCAAATAACTAAATTTCCAAGGTTAAAAGAAAATCCTATCAAAACGATGACAAATTTCAACAAGTATAAACATTTTGTTTCATGTTCTCAATGAGATGTACATCTTTCAGGGTTCCCCCAGAAATTTCGTTTAGGCCTGAAGGTTTTAAAACAATTAAATTTTCCTGACCAACGGTACAATTTACATATACTGATGTTGTTAACGATTTTGAAAAAACTACATGCATAAGGACCACTTTCAATATTTTTCAATAAATGTATAAATTTACTACAAGTATAATGTCAATTTTCCAAAATTAGCATGAGTTTTCTGAAAATTTTACAAATTTGTATTCGGAAAATGTTGAAGTTATGAAAATTTGTACTCTGAAAAGGTTGAGAATTATGAAAATTTGTCCTCAATCTGTTGACAATTTTTATAATTTCTAATCGAAAACTGTATAAAACTTTACAAATCTGTACACGAAAACAGTTGAAAATTTGGCAAATTTGTCCTCGGAAACTGTTAAATATTTTGCAAATTTATCCTCTGAAATTATTGAAAATTATACAAATTAGTACTATGAAATTTTTTAAAAGTTTGCAAATGGGCCCCGAGATAGCCACATATAAGGATTAATTTTGGATCGTGACCATTACACGTTGAATTTCCCTGACATTTTCAAAATAAGTCATTCTTCCCTGACTTTTCCAGGTCTGGGGGTACCCTGTCTTTTCAATGGCAGCATACCTTTTAGCAGAGAATCTGGCACTCCACAGAAGAAATCTATCCCAACATTTCGCACAGCTTGATAAAATACAGCTGGATCTAAGAAATCCCTGACTAATTCAGTCATCTGCCCAGCTTCCTTGTTACGCTCTCGTTGCGATTCAACTTGCTATGCAGAATAAATGGAAGGAAATATTGGGCAAAGAAAAACTGCAATTATTAACGTGCGTTTGGAAGACTAACACAAGGTCGAAGGTGCTAAATACCTGCTCAGGACATGGCTGAGATTTCCATACATATTCCGCGGCACAATCAAATTGAGGCAGGCACATGGAATGAATTGATCATGTAATAAGCGGGGAGAAAACAAAACAAGACTGTGACGCAGCACAAACAAACAAGTGAGTAAACATACTCTATACGAGTGCAAATGCAATCAACTTAGGTCAACTCACTGTAGGTCATTAGATTCAAATGGTTAATCGAATTTTGTCCAACATTCAAATGTTTCTTCAAAATTTGAACATGCATTCTTAATTGCGCTTATAAAGTTAAACATTAAAACCAAATTTATTGTAAGCATATATCATTTATTTTCCCTTATTTTTTGTTATATTTGTTAAATAAAATTATTAGGTCGATCATAAATTACAATTTTGGCCAACGTAGGAATTCTGTAGTTGCCATCTAGTGTCATGGTATACCTAATATTTTTTTATAGCTGACAGCAACTTTCGCAATTAACATTTAAAAATATTGGGACACGAATCCAAACTTACATTACACGTACTGTATTTGTTTTATAAATAATATCGCTGTAATGCATAAAACCAACTTTTTTTTTAGTCTATAAAACAATTATATTAAAAATTGTGAAAATAATAAGTGCATTTCTGAGCAAAAAGAAAACTGCTTACACCGTACAAACTAATGTAGTTTAAATGTACATTATACCAAATTAAGGTTATCATAAAGCATATACTGTATCATGCTACTTTAAGTTAGCAAATTACACAGGCAAGATTTTGAAACTAACACATACTGTACGTGCATACACATTACACAGAATACAATTAATGCATTAACTCACAAATAAATAAACAAAATAAATAGCAACATGATAGCCAGATAAGTATTATACAATATCTAATTATTATGCATCCAATCAACAAGCCAAATTAATAATGCAAATTAAATGCATAGTGCAACTGAAACATACTGTTTAAACATGTAGATCTCTTTACAAAGTTTCATCTTACCAGCTCTGTTTTTGCATTTCGGAAAACACTAGCTCCAGTAGTCAGGGCCCGTATTTGCGATTTCCAAGGAAAAACCTTCAATCCAGATGCCAACCAGGACGACATGACTAAAATTAAAAAGAAACAGAGATAACACCAGTACGATGAATAACTATATTACATAAAAAGCTTTTTTCACAATGATGCGCGTCCACAATTTGTCATGCATGCAATCCATCGTCACCATAGGCGACAAAAAAATATTAATTTATCACCTAGCGCAACAGATTGCCTTGACTCGATAAGGTTCCGTGCTAGCAGACCTACAGTATGAAACTGGAGCATGACAATCGATAAATCCACAAACAATTACTTGCAAATATACAAGTAATCATAAATTAAGTATATCTGCAATTTAACGTTAGGTAATATACATGTACATATACAATGCAATAACTGGCTAAATTCATGCTGCTAAAGCCAAATGGAAGTAAATTAAATGTGGCACAATTTTCGAGCACATCAAGTCAACTCACCGTTTCAAATATTTCTATTGGTTAGACTTCAAGGCAAAACGGTGGTTTTATACGCCTGTAAATTATTACATGCCTGATTCATACAAGGGAATATAGCCACGTTTATAATTTCAGAAAGAAATTCAACACCACATTGAGTGTATTTCGCTTTCCACATGGAGGTTCAAGTATTATATGCATACGACACCTGCATCTGCATCTCCCCTGGCTTTGTTATCTGAAACAGCTGCCAGAAAAACGCCCAACTCCCACAACAGAAAATCAATAATCCCAACGAGCTAAGAGGACCAATCCAAAACCATCGTATTATCCAGCATGGATCCTGGTCTGATATGATAAAATTCAATATAATGCATGAGCCTAAATAGAAATAAGGACATTTGCAGTTTCATAAAACATAGTCCTGTTGTAAAACTTGAAAAAGAGGGGAATTGGAGCTAGCTATCATTGATTATCATCTAATAAAAGTGATTTACATATATAAAGGTGATTTACACGTATAAAAGGTTTAGAAAATATAGTAAGACTTATACTGTATTGGTTCAAGCAGGTTAGTATTACAAAGGAAAACAAATTGAGATTGTGGCGATGGGTTGGAAACTCATCATCATGGTATTCTTCTAGGACAGAAACAGCGCTGGACTGGATAAAACTTGTACCCTCCATGAAGTCATTGTAAAAACAAAAGTGGTAGCCAGCACTTTCAGAGTGAAATGTAGGCAGAAATGAAATAACAATCAGAAAATGCCAACTATTGAACCACCTTTCAGAACTTGACAATGCAACACATGTAGAATATTGTTCCGCAATAGACGCATACACCATCAATCATTTCATATACAACCCAAATAATAGGGCATCTTACTTTAAGAATACTAATGGAATAACATCCAACACTTACGATAGTGAAGAAAGGTCTTTGAGTGTCATATCATGCCATGTTAATAAAAAAACTAAACGAAATGAAGACTTGTTTAAGCATTTATGAAAACTTTATGATTTTCACAAACAATTAAATTTAAACCTTTCTGGTGAAATTAAAATACTTTCATATTTTGCTTACTGAAAATTGCAGCAATCTTTTAGAATTAAATAAGACTTTCTTCAAAAAGAATTACATGATAATTCACCAGCATATCATCTGCATCAAGGAGATTTTACGTTTGGCCCAAGGTGTTCCCTCGATAAATTATACCTCACTTCCATGACATTTTTTCTTGTAACCTGGAGCAAGTTATGCGTTCTTTAAGAATCAAGCCGCAAAATACAAAACAAGCTCTGATGAAATGATCGTTATCAGTACCTAATTTATCAGTTACCTAAATTTATATTTTTCCACAGATAATAATCTGCACTGGCAAGCTCAGTATCACTTACCGACATCATTCATGGCATAAATGCCTTAAAACAAATGTAATGCAGCACATTCTAGCATTTTACATATTACTATTTTCCATTTTAAGTTGTGTCCGACTTTCGGAGACTTCATTTGCAGACTTCCTCCATTGGAAGTTATAGCAAATGAAGTTTACCGGAGAAGGTTCCGCAGGGTAGTTCATCATTTATTTTCCGGGGCATTGCGGGAAGTCATAGAAATTCACTATAAGGATAGACGACCCAGGAACCAAACCTGGGTCTACCGATTGCTATAGGCAAGAATGCTAACCACGCAGCCACCTTGCTCGGTATATTGAATGAAGTAAACAGTCGAACTCAACAGATGTAAACTCAAGCAAGCCTGACTAACTTGAAATTGGAATTATGCAACAATTTCCACTTACATGTATTCATTGTCTATATCAGGTATGCTTTACCTTCATAGTAAAAGTCTTTGAGGGTGTTTTGCTAGAGCTTCAGACCCAACAATTCATAAGAAATAAGCTGCCTTGACGGTTGCTATATACAAAAATGCTTTAATTAAATCAGGATTCAGATTCAGGTGAAATAACGGCGCACAAAAATACTGATGAAAGATGAAAAAACTCCATTTCTGGGACATTATTTCTTTTAAATAACTACCTTTCGTATACACAAGATATCAATTAATCCGAAACCTCCATAATTTAATGATTTTATATTTCCAGTGGATAGAAAAAGAGTCCGTCATGTTAGCGCTCACGCTGTTCTTCATGTTGTTCCCACTCGCGCTTGCAATAATACTTTCTTGTTGTAAAACTGTTCTGTAGCACTTTTATATTTTGTCCTGTTTTTGCATTTTACAAACAGTTTTGAGTTGTTATTATGATTTTCAATTTATATTTTTAGCACTGTAAAAATGAGTCTTTGGTATTGTTGATCTTTGTTATACTTTACATAGGTGGTGGATGCCCTACGTAACCAATCATTCCATGATTTTCTGGCGCCGGTGGCATGTGATCGAGATTAGTTTGACCACTACGAAGTATTTGTCCAGCTGCCGAACAGTGTGCCCGTGGACCAGGTTCTGGTGTATATGTGAACGTAAGTCCAGTAGCATAAATAACCCCATCACTTCTAACCAAGGATACTGGAACCTATAGCAAAATACATACATGCAATTTAATGTAATGCTAGAAGGTGAACTATCCACTAGCACAGTATAGCTTTATGTTGTTGTTGTTGTTGAGAAAAATACATTTTCTGGAATAAAATATCAATTGGAAGAACGGACAAAAGCATTAAAGATCAGATTGGAAAAAAAAAAGATTTATCAAAAGAATGAAATTTGAGTCAGTCAATAGCTTGAGCGAAATTAAACGCTTGAAGAGTGGTGCTAACATTCTCCCGACCAGTCAGAAAAATTAGAGGTTTATTATATAAGCAAATAAGCCTTATTGAAAACCGAAACAACTAAATTACAGCATTACAGACTAAAAATGCAACGTTTTTGATTTCAGTCTAAAACAATAAAAAAAACTATTGACTTTCTGCAATAAACTATGGAGCCCACTTGATAAATAGAAATAAATTTGTCCACAATAAAATCATTCAGACTGAAAATGTTCAGATTATCATATACTCCCAGGACACTATTATTATTTTAAATAAAGAGGTTATTACTCACTTCAGTAGGCTGCCGCACATATTGCCACCCTCCTCTGAAGGCAGATATATCAGGAACCACACACAGCATACTCTCCTGACACCTATACATAGTTTCTGCTTCAACCTCGCCAAACCAAACCCGTAGGCTGGGAGTGAAGTTCTCACCAGTAAGTTCCAACATGGCAACATCACCACCCCCATTTAACTGAAAAGAAAAACAATAAGGATTTGAAAATATTGTTTTAACTACTTTTCAGTGAAACACTAAATAAATAATTTTACATACATGTAAACTTTGTACAACAGGTACAGGCGTTACAGGAGTTCTCACAGGGCCCATGCCTTCGTAAAACTTATACTCTGCCTTGTCCGTACTAATTATAGTCCAAGAAGCACCATCATTTATCATTTCTTTGTTGGGTTCCTTGGGGCAAGGTGTGGCTTGAAACTGAATAATCCGTTCCTGAGAAAGACAGAGATACATCCTCTCTGTATCTTTCATGTAAAATGCACATTTGTGCAGTTGAGATACCGGGTCATCTGCATCCAATAAAGCTGTTTGTTTGTCCACTTTACGGATCACCTGAAATAACAAAAAGAAGAATCTTTAAATGTCAACTATGTAATTCACATTTTGCATTGTAATCAAATGAAGTTCTAAACAGAATAAAAACAAATTTCAGTATATATTTTATATTAAAACTACTTAATATATTCATACAATCAGATTTTACCAGGATACAAGTTCATAGCACTTAAAATTATTAAAGAACAACATATTTGCCAGTAAACAAGGCATAATTCGACAGCACAACCAAAATGAAAAGTGGAAAAAAAACCCTTCACATACCAATCTCGGCAAAGCCATTTCGGTGACAGAACAAACAAGTTTCACTGTAGATCCATAATGAATGTAACCGTCCCTGACGGTAAATTCTTCTGATTCTGATTCATTGTCATCTACTGTAAAACAGAAATGTACAATTAGTAGAGTTAAAAAACCAACCTCCACACAGTAGACACAAGAAAATCAACCTTTATGTCTCAGTAATTAAAATTGGAACTTTTGAATGCAACAAACAACATGACAGGCATTTGCATTAGTTATGCATAATAACAAGCTTAGATTTTGAATTGTAAATGAGCCAACTCTGCTTGCTAAGCTTGAAAGTGTTTAGGTATTAGGTAAAATGGACAAAATCGTTTTACATTGGTCACTCCAAATTCAAAATGGTTAGCAATAACATAATAAAAACAAAATACTTACACAAATGGATGGTGAATGCACCCCACTGTGTGGAACTAGCATGAAAATTTCCATTTTCAACATGTAAGTAGCGTGTGCTAACAGTTTGTGAACGCAAGCGATTAAAGAGGGCAACTTTGGTTCCTGAAGCAATACATACTGAAAATGCAATACGGTATAAGAAACAAAATCCTGAATCATAAAAGATTAACTTGGATAATTGGTTATGTCCTTACGGTCTGCATTTTTCAGAGACTGCTTCTTTTTGGAGGGTTTTGATATAACCTTTATCCGCTTGCTATGGAAAACACCGATATCCTCGCCATTTCCATAAAACATTTTTACGGAAAGCATAAAATGTTTCCGTTTATCGGAATCTGATATGTACAGTGTTTTTGCAGCACAATAACTCTGTTAAGAATAAAGTAAAAAACGTTGATGTGAGCTTTTCATGGATGTCAAGAAATAATTTTATAATCAAGATGAGATTTCTGGGAGATTCTGCAAAAGTTGTTTTGTATTCGGGATTTCTTTTAATGTAGAAGGCAAGACCACACGAATCACTAAATTGACAAATACTTTGTGTCACTAATAATGGGATTTTGCACAATTTCATTATGATTAGCAGAGCCAAAACATTGAAATCTTCATGATGAAGAAGTACAGTTATGACAAAAAATGCCTAAATATTTTTCAACTATAGCATCTTCTCTACTTTTACAATAAACATTGCAATCTTCTTAGTTTACAAAATTCTACAAATGCATACCTTCCCATTCAAATCCAGCTGCTGCATGTCTTGGTCAGAGTTTCCAATGCCAATAAAGGCACACAATTGGGCACTCTGCTCACTTTCACCATCACGAAGCATTTGCTCTCTTTTCTGTCTCCAGCCATCGCCAAATAAATAAATACAGGGTGGAGGGCAGAAAAACCTTGAAAAAGTTCAACAACGATTCATTCAGATAACCATATGATATCTAATGTAAATGTATAATTAATAAAGTGGATGCTTCAGCAACTACCTTTTTTCATTGCCATAGGATTTCTGGGCGACTTTTGCATGAAAGATGACTAAGACTTGGTCTCCGTGCTCAACCAAGTACCTCTTCATCGCTTCCCTAGTTGACACAATAGAACAATTGCACATTAAAATCATAAAAATGAAACACCTATCCATATATTGGAATAGCATAATTACAACAATGTACAGGTAGTGTTTTTTTAAACCAAAAAAATCACAATTTTTCATAATAAATTTGATCATGTAATAAGTGGCCAAGAATAAATGAGAATATTATTCATTTGAACCTCATTAGTGGAAGCCCTTGGGTAACATTTAAAATTAATGATATTTCCCTTACTTAAAAATTTAGAAAAAAAAATTCAAATCCCCTTCTTGTTAACACCCTACATTGTTCAATTCAATTCAACTCAGTACCCTACTGTGAATGCCAATGAAAAAGTATCTTACCTTGTAAGCCTCTGATCAGAATGGCTGGAATAAAAAATATTTGGGTGTTAAATGGGTTTTAACTTTAATATTCATTCTTTCATGTTCCTTAAAAATAATTTCAATGCTTTTAAAAGGTCAGTTTCCATAACATCCCAGTTACCAGCCAGCTTAATAAAGTGTTTATAACTTTATAATTAGTAGTTCAATGCTTTAATGAATACCTTGGGTGATGCATCTGTTGGCCAAGAGCTTCGTTTGGGTGCAAATGCTTCCAAGGATAACTGAAAAACAGATTAAAGCAAGAATTTGACTATTTGAATACGAAACCCTGAAAAATGGTAAGCTTGCTAAAAATTTCGTGCGGAAATTTATTCCAACGATAAAAACGATTAATAACATTTTGTTTTCAGGATTGGCCATGACTGAACGGATAATAATAACATGTGTTTGGACAAGTAAAATATTATTCTAGACTTGTATGAACCTCTCTTGCTTTTAAAAAAAAATCAAAGATGAATTTCTTTAAATATAGTCCGCGTTCATATGATGTCAACCAAAAAAATTAATGCCTTACCCATGTCTGACATTTTCCAAAGGAACAGGCGGTGAAGGTGTAGGAATGGGACTGGGCGGAGTTTGAATAGGCGGTGCCATTGTGGCTATGCTTATAGGAGTGGACACGGGTATCCCAACCAGATGATGATGAGGATGGTGGTGGTGGTGATGGTGGTGGTGATGTGGATGGTTATGCTCGACGCTACCTTTATCAGGTGGTGTCAGAGAACCAGGGATCATCTGAGAGCCATCTGTTAAAAATATTTGTAGAATTCAGCAAACTGAATGAAACAAATTGCGTAACCTTTAACATTATACCACACGAGAGCATGAGAAAACTGCCACCTTAATTTGTCATTTAAGAATATGCAACCTATGCCGCCAAGCCATTCAAATAATAGAGCCCCAATATGTATAGAGTCCTGCTATCAACATTGAATTCCAAATTTCCAATAAAAACAATTACATTTTAACACAATGATCAGCAATTTGATTTGTATTCTTTAAAAAAAAATGGTTATTTTCATCAATAAGAAGAGCAAGTATAATTATAAACTGTGCAAACGAAAAATAATTTTGCCAAAAGGTACAGTATGTCCTTATTAGTGCCAAAGTAAACAATTTGGTTTGAAGCTGATGGCAAGGAGATCAATTCTACTCCAGTTGATTTCTGAAGAGTCCAACTTAATGCCACTTAGGAAAATCTCACAAAGTGCAACGGCTGATATTTCTAAGAAAATACCATCCTAATTACTGTACTATTATTTGTCAACCAAACCAGCCAAACTGAATATCCATGTGCTTGTCCTCAGCTTGTATGCAAGCAATAAAAACATTTTCATCCAACTAGAGATGAAATCTGAAAGAGTCAGTCCATTTTCTCAAAACAAGAAATGCATCTTTCATATAAAAATATGAAAATACAACAAAAAACTAATAAAAATAATCACCTTGACAAATGCAAAAAAATGACCGACCGACCCCATGCCACCAAAGCGTCACCATTCATGCAAACTATTCCAAATAATTCCGTAAGGTATAAAGACTGGCTTATGAATATTGGTAAATGTAGTAAGATTTTATAATTACAAAGAGTAAATGCTAGAACGGAGGTTTAGATTCTGACCTGCCAGGTGAGCGCTAATGTTGCCATAGGGGGGTGGCCAAGGAAGATCTGCTGCAAAATTTAAATAACTTGTTATAACAAATACAATAAATAAAAAAACAACAGGTAAATCATGCAATAGAACTAAAAATATCAATAAAATAGTTGCTAAGCTGTATCTGATACCTACAGTATATAAACCAAGGATAGAACAATGAAATGAATTAAAACAAATTTCATTGTAGCTGGAATCTGAAAACTTTACTGCTCTGTACTTGTACCAGATACAGTATATACAGATCATATTTGATGTAATTGATGTGAAACTAAAGCTAATAAGCACCAATTAAGGCAGTCTTCGAAAAACGATAAAAGTGAATTTTACTTAATAATAAGTAAATCAAAACTTCCTTTTAAGTTATGTAATAAAGAGAATTAACACCATAGAGTATAATAGTCCTAGCAAGCACTGCCAAATTCTAATATTGGTAAACTGGGAAATAACTGCATTCCTACAGTACATGCAAATATGCACTATTTTTTAATGCATATCACTGCACCTCAGGGTCCAGTTTGATAGGAGATCATCATTACCTGCATCATTTTCATATCAATGCAATTCAATCCCATGGTGATTTCGTGGATGACATATTAACCACATGGCACCACATCTTGTATAGTCAGAAATTCACAGAAAAGACTTGAGACGAGCTCGCAAGTTTAAGCAAAGTTCGTTGTTTAGAGACCACGACGATTTTCGGGAGCTCCAACAATAACTCACGCTTCCAATTATATTTGGGGCCTATTTTGCATCTATAGATTCAATTCTGACAAGCAGGTCGGTAAGAATGCAGTTTTAGGAAAGGAAACATATCTGACAAACAAGAACATCCACTGGTTAATTATGATGGTTATCCTCAACAAATACTACCATATCTGACAAATAAACAGCAAACAACTTCACAACTTTGTCAATACAGTGATACCGTTATAAAATGATCTGAAAAAAAAAAAAGATCAAAATTGGTTTCCGCTCAAGCTGTGTGTGCCTGCAAAGGTTCCCACCTATTATCTCATGGTTCGACATGGCTACTGTCAAGGAGAGGTTCCCATGCGATGAGAATTACACCACCAGTTACAATATGGTGAATCCTTTACCGAAGTCTGTTTTCACCCGGAAGGAATATGCAGCCTGCGCCACAGTTCCATACAGTGCAGTGGTCGCAAGCCGAATCACATGAAGATTACAAACCATATAACAGAGAAGGGTTGCTTACCGATAGGTCCAGATGTGTAAGTGGTAGCCAAGGAAGAAGCATTAATGACAGTAACAGGAAGAAGAGGTGGTGGAGGAGGAGCCAAATGGATGCCCGGGTCCAAAAAGGATGGGGAGAGTTCCTCAAATGGTGGTGAGAATTCGGACTGCGGATGTGTCATGGCGCCAGAAGATGATAATGCGAATCATAGAAACTGTGGGGAAATCTAGCGACCGGAATCACATTCAGTGCAGTAAATGGTGCTACTGTTCAAAAGCAACATATATTGGCAAAGGAGATTCGGAGCCGCAGCTGCCAATGGCAGTGTCATGGCGTACGCGGAAAGACACGAAGCAACGCAGAAAGCAAAAGAAACATAGCCTCGGTGTTAAATCCAGAAAAAGGAGAACAAAATGGCAAGCTGCTAGTGTTAGTGCCGCACTTCAGGAAACCAACAGTGAGCGCTGCTATTCAGGAGGCACACTTTGACTGTATCCAGCAATCCAACAAGGCAGGAGAGTTAGCCATTGCTTTTCCTACTGACTCTTCTCGCTCTATTATGTTGCCATTTGCATTGAGCATACCAGCCCAGAGAGAAAGAAAACGGATAGAAAGAGGGTGCGCACACTATCTTGATTTTGTTTGCCATTAATTATCTTCCCACACCTGTGGAGATCCGAATTTTCCCACGCCTGTACATCCTCGCAGTTTTATCCGCAGTACAGGGCCTGTGACTCATTCAATCCCTTGCACCTGTTGTTTTCCCAGCCCCGAACTCGGAATAGGAAAAATCCATTGGAACCTGATAACTTATTAATATGTAAACTCAGCCAATGCAATGCTGCAAAAACAGACAATCAATTTTTTCTTTCGCAATTAATACACCGAGAATCTCATATCGTAAAGCGAAAATTAGAAATCCATTTGCAAGTGACATTTTAAACAACATAATGAGAATTTACTGCAACAGACCGAGACGAGCAAGTAATATCATATAATTATCAGTAGCATTTCAATAAAAAATTATTTAGCACTTATCTAAAGCATTAGCAAGAGTATGGGATATAATAAGACATTTGCAATGCTTATGTTGACTATTTAAACCATATACCAATTTAATAACCTAACCAAATTCAGCGAAACGCTTTCCACAAAAATTGCCTCTTTTTATAAGTCGTAATTTATGCAGCCAACAGATAATAGCCATTGCCTAATTTGTTAACGATTTTCACTATCTAAATGCTGCTCTCAAATAGCTGTTATGTTGATCAAAACTTTGAGAATCGTAACATTTCTTATTGACCAGATCAAAAAAGAAACTATCATCAAATAGATTTATAGAGCAGTAAAACAATAATACGAACAGTTAGAAAAATTATTTAAAAATTATTCAAATATGCTCCATATTATTTCCTGGTGAATAATAGGTCAACTCGCGTCAAGCCGAGTTATCTAGAACACTGAGAATATTCTAATAGTGGGAACAAATGGTGTATTAGAAAGACAACCTGTACTCGTCTCCGTTTAAAAGCGGAATGCACCTCGTGAGAAAAAAGCCCGATGGGCAACAGCTGATGTAAAGATCCTCCACTTTGAAATTCAATAAAACCAAATAAACTGGCTGAAAATGATGAAGGGACTAAGGAGAAAAGGAACATGGAGTGTGCTACACTTACGATAAAAATATAAGAGTGCTGGGAGTTAGCAGCTGGCTTCAAATTTCCAAAACATTGCATTTACAAAGACGCGGTTTTATATGGATAGGATTTAAAAAGAATCTCTGAAACACTGCAGCTTCTTTTCACGTGGCAGCAAATTATGTTGTTCATTTCATGATTGAAAGAGATTACCGAAAATCCGCTCTTCCGTACCACTCGCGTACATATTTCCTTACCTTGGTGGTCTGGAATGTTGACGTTGAGGCCGTTATGTGGCTTATAACCAGGGGGTGGACGATCCCGAAGATGCAACGGACCTTCACCAGAGCGATGTGGACTGGATAAGTCCACTGGATTATTCTCACTATTGTAGCGTTGGATGTGCCCGTTTGGATGCAAGTGTGCACTGCCACCCAATGGTGACTGGCTCAATTCGGACATGCTAGGAGTTGCAGGACCTGGCGTGCCCTGAAACAACGAAAAACATGCCCGACAAAGTTATTAATATGCAAGCACATTCATAAACAGTTGGTAAACGGAATTAACAGTATTACGCACAAACGTGAAAGTTAACACATCTTTGTAAATAAAAATCACCGATATTGTCTTTAGTTATTCTAGTATAACATTAATAGCTGTTTTAGCAATAAATCATTGCAGGATTAATTCATATTGGAAGTCGCGTTTTCAAATAATTGCTAAACAATAATCGCACATAAAGGTTGATGTGCGAATTTCTTGCAAACTATAAAATTATGATAAAACAAAAATATAAAATAATGGCATTGCAGGATCAAAGAAGATCATGCATCTAGAAATGAATGCCATGATCAGTCATTGGAAATCTATAGTTAGACTTGCCTGAAAGGTGCCAGTAAATTTTCCTTTCATATATTTGTTAGCAGCATTAAAACATTCTTTAAATTGCAATTATATTTTGTTTGTCAAATGACGTATATTATAGAAGAAAATAAAAATGCTATTAATAACAATTCAACAAAATTCATGATTATTGTAGCCTATGATATGAGCACATTGATAAAAATTACATTTTTGTGTAGAAATAAGATTTTGCTTGGCATGGAAGGATGCCTCGTCTAATGTGACCTCAGCAACTAAAGAACCCTAATTCAGTATTTTAAAACATTGTAGGTTATAGAGAAACGTCTCCAGTAAGAATGGAGCTCAGGTACTAAACGTTTTTCAGCAATAAAAAAGCAATATGATGAGTAATAATAATATGAGATGAGATGAATCGCATATTACCACAAGATCTTTATCAGGTGTTTTTTTATCTGTTATGGAACATTTATGACATACGAATACCGGTAGTAGCATCTCAATTTTGTGGTCTTCATTATTTATTATCCATCTACTTGAAGATGGAGAAGTAAAAAAAGCAACACTAGAGCGCTTGACACAAATTTTGTCACCGCTATACTTGACACATTTTTCTTTAAAATGAAAGCATTTTATTTCAAGCCTTCCATTTATGACTCAGATGTTATTAACGGTAGCCTACTGCTATACAACATCGGACTGTTTGTTGGATGGGCATTTAACGATGGTCGAGGCGAAGATTGTCATTAATGTGGGGAAAACTGCTGCAAATAAACGTAGCTACATAAACGCATACCTGCATATAATAATTGGAGGCATTGTCACAATGTGGCGAGGAGGCAGCTGACGGAGTGTTTGAAGGAACTGGATTTTGAGGATGAGCTTGTGGATAAGGCGGTAAGCCAGTTGCCCAGGCGTTGGCTTCCCTCTCGTAACTGCTATCGCCCAATGAGCATCCGTAATCACCCTGAAATGCAAAATTTGAGCATGATATAAGCATTCACGGAAGACAAATGCAATCGAAAACTTGCTAACAATTCAGTACATGCATGTAACGTAAAGGTCACAAATGGCAATCAAATACAACAAACGTTTCACAGATTCTTTTGTATGTTGTCCATCCGCAAAAAATGGTACGTTTTCTTATACACAGTAGACCTAAAGTAATAAAAAATATCTCAAGCGCAATGAGAAGCGTTGGTTACAATTAAAAGTGCATGGTTACAAAGTTGAAACCAATATTATATTGGTTTCAACTTTGTCAATGCGCTTGAGATATTTGTCATTACTGCAGGTCTACTGTTGTAAAAACTACAAGTTAATTTAAGTTGCGTTCTGGCCGCCCTCGAGACTACCCAGCTCCACAGACATGACAATTATGCCAACGACGAACAATGTTGCAGAGTTTTCTTGGCACGAATGCAAAAATTGCAGTCTTGGCTTATTTCAAGAATTACAAATTTGCAATTATGCAACTAAGCAGCTAATGCCTTTTTTGTCCTAAAACGCGCAGGCAGACCTCCGAGATTCTTCTAACCAATAGCTGGATTAAAAGAGTTAACCATGCGGTGGAACCCCAATTAATAAGCAGTCTTAAAAGGTGTATGTCCCACCCCCAATCGTTGGTTTTTCTCACCAGGAGCACTGAAGCAGCAATAATTACATTGTATTCTGTTGGTGAACGACGTTCTCACGTTCGTTCGGCTCTGGGAATAGAGTTACTTCCCCATCGACACGGGACGTCCCACAAACTCCTGTTTCTAGCAGCTTTTGCAGCCTTCGAGCCCCAACACAGTCGCTCGTCTTGCTGAACTCTTTGCGTCCAATTCCATTTTGTTCACTTTCTTAAGCATTGCAGGTTATGAAAATCCCCGTCTATGGAAACAGAGCAAAGCAGAGGCAAGGATTTCTTTTTTTTTTGCGTGGGAGATTATGCTTACTAACTCAACCTTCACGACAATTGTGTTTCCCATACGCCCCCCGCACCAACCCACTTCTTCACCCTACATGTACCTTCATCCATCTGCATCATTCTATAACTATTTGGCAGCATACGTCTTTTCATGGTTTAATTCACCATTATTTCTATTCCGCAGCGATGATTAACGACCGTTTCAACTTGGATATGCTAATTAAGGCCAACACTTTTATAGTAGCCTGAAACAAATCATTTTTCTCAATTTATTTGTAATCATTATCATCTCCTTTCAGTGCAAGGGGGGGGGGGGGGGAAGTGAATTATAATGGACATGGCGTTATCAGCTTCGGGTGAAATTCGAGCACCTCTTGAGTTCTCGAAATTCAACTACTGGAATTTACGGCCAATTAAAGTAATGAGAAAAGGGCACAAGCCCTCAAATAGCGCATTCTTCCAGCGCCATCAAAAATCACCTTTTCTGGTGAAGCTCGATCAACAGATTCTTCGGAAAACATACTCCTGCACATCAAACCTAGGAGAAAATATGTTCTCGAGCCGACCGATTGATGCACTGTAGAAATACTAATAACACTGAAATAAGTCTTTAATTTTATTCAGCAATTTTGTTTTCGGTTCATAGATAGCATTACAATAATCTGCATAGGACCTTCACACTGCGATTCCTGGAAAGCATAAAAAATTGATGAACCGAATTCCAATGTCATTTTAAGTTTATGCAGTTATTATTTATGGCCCAATTGCAAATGTATGAATAACAAATGAGAAGAAAAAAAATCTATAGAAAATGATGCTACGTAAATAAATATTAATGTAAAACAAGATTAGTTTTCCATCTTTTAATTGCATATGAAAAAACGCAGTAAACAGGTATAGGATTTAGCTCTGCCTCAACAATTGTTGTTTCGTCAAGAAGTTAGCCTGAAGCACATTGCATTCATGAAATTAAACATCGAGGGCCAAATTTTTCATTGCCCTCAAGCTGAAAGGTTATGTTCGATTTCAGCGTTTAGACTTCTGGCTAGCTGATTAAGCATTTCAATCCCGCCACGCATTCCGTTTAAATCAAAAGGCTCTGAAGAACAAGAGCTAGTAGAGGTCCTATTCAAACTATTGCCAGGATTTTAAATTTCATGCACGGGAACACGCACACCTGTAGCTCGTACACGACTTTCCGCAGAGTTTTGTCCACGATTTCACACCAAATCTGTCCTTTTATTTCCTTTCTTGGCCGTAATACAAATCAAGAAACGCTCAACACTCAGCAAAAAAAACTGGTTGCACGCTTTGATTTCGATGCAATTTGTCTCACACGGTTGTCATCGGGGGAAATTAAATGTAAAGTTAGTCAAGTGAAGAATATTATACAGCAAAGATAGGCTTACACATGCAGGAACGTATTTCGACTACTGTATATATCAGTTCAAATGCATCAGCATTGAAAAACACAATTAAAATAAATTTCATGCGCACATTAATGTGCAATAACTCAATTAACCAAAGCACGAATTGAACAAAAGTTTTTCCAGTTGGCTCAAATTAAGAAACCTCTTCGCCTTTTCCCCCCTAAATAGTCGAGCACCACTGCACCATGCAGTCTTGCAGGTTACAGGAAAAATGGCCACTCCACGTGCATGTTATTCATATATCAGGTCCTTCAAATTCTCTTTGAAACGCTTGTTTGATGGAAGTACTGGAGAGGTGTCCATACAATAACTCACAAAAATCCAAGATGCATAAGGCCTCAGTATTTTGGTGAAGTGCTTTTCCGAAATGTCAAGATTCCGCAGCTAGTGCCCACTTGACAAAACAGTGCATAGAAAGTTGTTTCCCGATTAATCAACAAGTGTCAGTGTTTAGTATAAACAGGTTGCACACTTAATATAGCCTGGAAACCAGAAACCGTCCAGATTCTGGCATGTCCGACCGTACCAAACAACTAAGTTTCAAACGATGGCTACTTCATTGGTTTGATTTAATCGCATTTCTGCGTAAAGCACAGTTTTCACCAGTTACAAACTTGTTACTGGTTCGCAGAAGGGAATTTGTCTAGTATAGCACATAAAATGTGTAAGGTTAAAAAAAAGCGCACGTTCGTTCGTGGGAATGTAATGTAAAATCAGGTTTACGATGGCATAAAAATGATGAAAAAACCCAAACGCTTGATACGAGCAGTTGGTGTTTCAATTTCGTGCAATTTATTGCCAACTGCACCGGCAAAAACGCATTACGCCGCGCCTCTGCCTGACATCAATGGCAAATTCTAAGAGAATATTTCAAGAACGGGATTCAAGTTTGGAGAAACACGCAACAGAACTTCGTAGATATGAGACGCAATTAGAAAAATTCATTATCCTAATGGATTCATAAATACGGTTTAGTAGCTCGAAATTAATGACGAAGAAAACAAAAAAACTGGAATTTTCACGGGCTTTTCCACCCATTCCGTCAAAGAGGTTAAGCCTCGTGAGAATTCACCTTGACCCGAATTAACCGTTAGGTCTTCGAAGAACAAAAAAAATGATCGTTTATCTGGAAAAAAATATATACCGCAGGGTCAGAGCCTGAGGTTCCTTCCCTGCACTACCCTGCGGTGGAGTTGTGGAGCTAAAGGGCTGGCCATCAGTCAGCTACCAACAGATCCTGCACAGCAGCATCAAAAGAGGGGGTTGACCTCGTCCCTGCTGGGGTCGTGGGAAAGCTCCGCAGGATGCTGCCCGAGGATGAAGTGGTTTAGTGCGAGCCGAAGTGGCTGCACACAAAACCCAAATGACAATTAAAAAATTGAGGAAGCTGACGTAAGGTGGGTGGAAATGACGGAAAGGAGACTCCACGCAAGTTTATCTGCCATTCAGTCAAATCAACGGTCGTTTGACCTTTGCCCACTTTACTTAATCGTATAGTGCCTACAATGGCGCTTGATAATCGATTATCATCATACCCAAGTGCACTGCTCTGCGGAGTTTAACTCAGAAAACAATACTTGTATATCAACAAGCATAGCATAAATCACTAATTCGGGCAACGTCCCAAGTTTATATCGGTATTCTTGAAAATTAAGCCAGCAATTTTTGGCACAAAAAAAGTCTCAGGCACATTATAGAACTTTTCAAGAGAAATTAAGGGTTCTTATAGGAAACGGAACTTACAGTAGGACTACATGTACTAAGTACATATAAGTTAATGTAGGTATTTAGTTAGTAGAGGTAGTAAATAGTAGTAGTAGTAATTTTGATTTTCCATTATTGTTAGATTATTTCAACTGCATTTCTTAAGAAAATGCACAACCCATGGCTGATATTGCTATATAAAGTATGCACACAGCTTATAAAACAATAAAATATTTTAAAATTTTAATACTTATATATTTAAGCACCATTTTCAAAATTCTTCTTTCAAAAATATGCCAAGCAACGCAT
Organism: Ommatoiulus sabulosus; assembly: GCA_034697705.1. Lineage (NCBI taxonomy): Eukaryota > Metazoa > Arthropoda > Diplopoda > Julida > Julidae > Ommatoiulus > Ommatoiulus sabulosus. The sequence continues at coordinate 4,923 of JAQGAO010000589.1, read as the reverse complement.
TTGGGAATGCATCAATCAACCAATGCAGTTAAAAGTACATAGATTTGCCATCTTGAAATAAAAGAGTTGACATGTCAGAAATTTTCTTAACATAGGAAGTACACAATGCAACACAAATGTATGACAAACGTAGATATTTCTTGAAATTATTTAAAAGCTACAGAATTTTCACTTGCACAAAGTACGAATGGGCAAAATAAACTTCATCAAGATGTCTGATATATTAAGAACAGAATGATGAAAGTCTAGAAGGCGTATGCAGAAATGTCTGCAGTTTAGTGTCAGCGACGCAACAGCATGAACAAACAACTCTTATGTCTCCACTGTATATATGGTCTTCTTCATCATGTCAGCATGGGTTCTAAACCATAACGATAAACCCAAACATGGTTCACATGTATACAAAAGGAGTCCATTGAAACAAAACATCTGAATAGAAAATAACTATGAAACGGGATAAACGATCTCGACATTTTAAACTTTGGTATTCTGACAAAGAGGGTCCAGAGATGAAATATCTGTGAACAACGTTAGAAGAACGCTTTCAATTCATTTTAAATGTAATATATACAGTATAAGTAGATGCATGTAAGAGCACGCTGATCAATGCATGCAATCCTCCTACTCTCTCATCGTACTTTGAGAAAAAAATTCACCTGTGCTTATATGCAGATACACCAAGTATATATACTCTCAAGATCTGCAGGTGGATTTGAAATTGACCAATGCACTAACGGTTTTAAGTTGGGTAAAGTACACGTTCTTTATCTGTATATAAACGACATTTATTGCCTCATGGACATTTTCAACACAAAGCATACCCGAACCTCACCGGGACCAATAGGCACACATACGCAAAAACGTGCATTTGAAAATGCACTTACGTTTCTTTGCGAGATGGATTTAAACATTTTTGAAATGCAACAATATTCATAACGCGGTTCTCGAGAACCACGAGCAAACCGTGAAACGTCGCATGCGCTATCACTTCACGGTCCCAAAATGTAAGACTTCACCATTTTTCATACTATAGCCTACTAATCAATCTTTTTCACAAATATTGCTCATATCGATAGACTTGGCAAAGACGAAATTATTGACACCTCGTATCACTTTGCACTGCCGAGTTATTCTATAATTTTACCCCGCAAATTCACAAAATGTGCAGCTATTTCACAATTTTTCATACACATAATCAAGCTTTCTAGCAAGTATTATTACAGATATCGACAGATCTCACGAAGACGAAACTAATGACGCCTCGCATTACGTGCTATCACGCTGCAGTGCTGAGTTATATTAATTTTAGCGCATCGGCGAGTGCAGATTTTAGCACAAAATGGCGGACGCTCGCCATTGCGTCATTGAACGTCATTTTGGCAGATTCAGTGGCCTTTCCTCTCTTCAAATCAGTTATTATATTTTTGATAGGTCCCATAGTTTTTGAATTATTCGAAGAAGCCTGGTGTACACTTTTTTTGGGACACAGACTAACTGAGGTCCCGAAACTAAAGACGTAAAGTTCTACGTCAAAAATGGACAAACAAATTTTACGAAGAGGAAATTAACTTCACGGTCGAATTAAGCATCAGGTTTATCACACCGTTTCCTTATATTTATCACGTTTATGGGTAAGAACACACTGAATGCTTATTTCAGGCACTTACCACGCGGCGTACACTAGCGCCACCAAGCGGGATAAGAATTAATGCGGCATGCGTTTTAAATGAGGGCCCACACAAAGAAAGCATAGCCGAGCCAGGCTGAGCTTACAATCGCAGATAAGCTTTCAAGAATCTTTTTAACATTCTTTTTTGGAAATCTGTAAGCAGATTTGTAAAACAGAGTGGCACACATGTACGGTAAAACGGTAAAAAAGTGCCCTGCACTCATCATGAGATGTTAATGCGCATGAGGAAGATTTTAACGTGGAATGTTTCACCAAGCATAACGCATGCAGTGGCTCCACCAAGCACACTAACCATCACGCTGATATCAGCGTTCATTGTGCGTTCAAAAGATGGAAAAAAAGAAGATGAAAGAAGCACGTCGAAAGTAAGCATTTTGTGAACTCATGCACAAAACATCTCGAAGTACATGTTTTGAAAGGTATCACGTTTATTGGAATGTTCTAACATCCATCCATACAGAGCAAATAATAAAGTGTTGCAGGATTTGAAATTTTTTGGCATTGCATGCACACACGCATGTACTGTAGTTAAGACAGCCCTTTTACAACGCGCAATAAACAATGCAGCACATAGTTTTTGTATTCTTCCCGACATGCCAAGGGCTACATTACAGCATTACTAAGTCGCATGCAACGAATTCCTCAAATATCGCTCGGAAATTTTTTTTTTCTTCAATGCTCCCATAACATTCTCACGTGGACCATTGGCCTATACGTAAGATGTTCACGCGTAAACGCGGTGTCTACCTGCATAGTTGTGGCAGTGTGGGAACTAAATGAGACCCCGGGCCTCCTCCCTTTTTTGCACGCACTTCTTAGTGATTGCGAAGGGTTTGCGACGTGTTATCGCAACCATGTTAAGTATGTATATATAGACCCTTACAGAGTAGTAATGATCAGGTAGATTTAGGGCAAAGAAAATGCTTCGTCACATGCTCGACTTTTTTCCCTCCTCATATTCCTCGGAGCGACCATTATCCCTTCAAATCTTACCTACATATATGTATCATTGCAAAGCAAAGCGCTTTAACACAATTAACCCCTGCGTAACCTTGCTTTTTATATCTTAGTGCAACCCCATATACTTTTGGTCTGCAGTTTAAATTGAATCGGATCACACAAGCACTTCTATGGCAAATCAAAAGTTTTTTTTCGTCCAGAATTCGGAACACCATGCACTGGAGAGAAAAAGGGGTTTTGCATCAGCGCAATTCATTGGCGCATTAAAATAAATGACAATATGGCCTAGCTCTCCCGCTGGGTGGAAGCATGCCAGGCAAATGGGGTGACAATTTGGTAAACCCATATTTGCACTACAGTAGTTGTTCTTGATGTAGCTTTTTTGTTAACAAAAAAACAAACAAAAAACCGAAAACTTAATATCACGATCGTTAAATAACGTTATCGTCGCAGATCTAAATAATCGATATAATAAGGGCGTGCATAATGTTATAACGAAATATCAAAAAGATGTTTTTTAACTGTCATCTAAATAGTTTCACTGCCATGGGTATAAAAGAAGAACATCGTTTTGGTTCAATTATCAAAAAACTGAATAGACTAGGTTGTGTCAATGCGTAGCCATTTGAAATAGCCATATAGCCACTATTTAGCTGTTTGGCTTGATACAACTGATATTTTTTAATGACAGATTTTCAAACCACTAGCGCCCGGAGTTTTTCTTTTCCTAATTTACCGTAACTGACTACTAAAATGCCGCAGCATTTCAACTGCTCGAGTTTTAAACACTCGCGCATGCGCAGATTTTACAATTTTCCGCAATTTAGCCCTTGCGATGAGTGGCTACGGCTAAAAAGCTATGATGATGGTGGATATTCGTTTAGCGTTAGCCCATTATGCGCAGTTTCGACAAAATGACCTCCGTTCATCTCTTCCGAAAAGTTGATAATGCTAAATTCAAGCAGTCACTCGTTGACACACCCAAATAAATAATGCATATTAATTACCGTCGATTTCTTTTCAAGATTTATTGTTGAATATATCTTTGAACAAACTTGCAAAATTCAAAGTTTCAGCTAATAACATTTCATGACCATTTTTTGGCAATGACATTTTTACTATTATCCTGCCATATCATGAGACCAGGATCTCATGCAATTACTGTATTTAGAATGACATAATATCATAAACGGTCATTGCATGCAGTCCAATGATGGCGCTTTTTGCGAATACACCGTAAACATTAACATTTACTTTCTTTCCTTGCAAAACTACTTGTACGCCAATTTAATTTTTAAAAAAATCTATAGATATGCCGTTAAACAGCATGCCCTGTCAGCCGAATAGCAATCCAATGATAATAATCTTCCTTTCAAATTCGATAACTGTTAATCCGCTGGATAAATACAAGGGAAAACGGCAGCTCTATAGCGATTGACTTGCATCTAAATCAAACAGGTATACATGCATATTATCAACCTTTACAAGCTAAATTGGCATTTTTTACTCCCATCTTTCCTCGATCCCTTCCCAAAGCAATTAGGTTAATCACCTTTGGTATGTAACATTTTTTTTTTTGCTTTCGGTTTACAACTGTGGGAACTTCCATGAACAAACAGGAAAAAAAATGGCATATAATGAGGAGGGAAAACAGCCATGAAATCATTAATCCGTGCAGGTAATCACACAATTTAGATTAAAATATTAATAACTATCTGTATAATTCTATATCTGATATAACTACATGCATTTACGAGGAGGTGGATTCACAGTACGATGTTTACAATCAATTCATCAAATGAGAAGAAATAATTAGTGAGCGTGTGAAGAAAACGCACTGCATGCAGGATAATCAGATGAAGTGAAACTCCGTAAGCGCTGCAAAAAGTACGGATATAGTCAAATTTGATACATTAATCAAAATGATCTAAAAAAAAAAAAAATTTAGAAAAATTTAATGAAAAGCCTATATGACAAATTATTTCTTCGCAAACAATAATGTGATGATTAACCTATATCGGCAATGTTAAGTTTTTACGGGCACGTTGGTTTTAATGAAGGGCTATATCCTCAATATTTATTCACCATATGATATCTCGAGTCATCTGTCCCAAACTATCTTTTAATGCTTTAAATTCGTCCATTTATTTATTTTGTAAAAAAACTTTGAAAGTATCCAAAATTAAGACTGGAAAATAAATGCAGGGTTGCCACCACATTTGAAAAATCGACTTGCCTGACTTTTGTCCATTTTATTCTCATTTTTGCCTGAC
>JAQGAO010000588.1:0-32098 GCA_034697705.1 Ommatoiulus sabulosus | reverse complement strand
GCGCTCCTTATATACCCCAAACTGGGGGCGCGGCAAAAGACAGGTGCGCGCGAACCAATGAGCGCGCGTGGGGCGTGCTTTCCCAGAGGCTCCAAAAGAGTTAAGAGCCGATAGGAAGAAACGGCATTTTCCGACCTTTACGTTATAACGTACATATTCTTTTTATAATTTTTGGAATGGGTCGCAGCTTGTCATCAAATCAACATGTAAATAAAATCTCTTTTATTTTAAATGCAGACAAATGTACTTTTTCGAACTAAATATAACGGTATTTGAAAAGAAGGAAACTTTGATTAGTTGCCCTTACATGCTAATTGAGGGCGTGCAGAACGCTTTTCTAAAGTTCGACGCAGCTGGCATTGTTTGGCGCGATTTCATTTTGTTGGAACTGCCATGAATTGAAACCAAGCGTCTCGTCGACTTTCCGTGTTGTTTTTAAAGACAATTATCGACTAATCGTGAGACTGTCGTGAAATTTCTGCTTCTTGCATTCTTCTATCGGTATGTTTAGCTTTTATTCAGTGGTGCGTTATTAGTCAGGTCCAGTAGCCTACGTCGTCGATCGTCTAGAATTAGAAGTGGCGTCGAAAGCCCGCCATCATCCAATCACCGTATTTTTTTCAGGTAAATAATAAATCAATTAAGTGTTTTAAAATAATAATAAATTTTGCTGAGATTTTCAAACGTATTAGCCCGAAGTTTCAGGAAATTGACGAAGACAACAGGTAAAGTACATGCAGGTACTGTTGGTAAATCTTCGTAAGACGAAAAGGGAACTTGGATGTGTTTGATTAGTATGAATTTCATACTAAATGTGGCTGTGGAAATCTATCTTTATGCTGGTTATAGTAGTAACACTATACTTGTGATAAATAAAAAATGAAAAAATTATGCAAGAGCCTTTTGAAAATCTTATCTTTGGCCTGTAATAAAAACTCGAGACTTAACAGAAATAAAAAATGCTTAATTACTTGGTCATCCAAAGAGTAATTAACAAGAAAAGCAATTTATCATAGAAAAGATTTTATTTTAATGTACTTCAGTAGATTGGCAACATTGTCAGCGTGATTAGCCTGATGTTGTCCATGTTAAATTAATATACTGCGTGTAGGTTGTACTCCACAAAGTATTATCTAAGATTTGTAGCATCCAATTAGGGAAAGTGAACAGTTTTTCCCATCATTTGCATCAAGACCCAATTTTCATTGTTAAAGGTTTTATTAACTGACAAATATTAAAAACATACATAATATTATAATTAAGTCATATCTTGTATGCAATTCTTGCTTGTCGAATTTGACCGGTGGAAACATGTGAAAAAAGTCGGCAATACATTGCAGGTGAACACTAGTCAATTGTCATTTATGGTCAATTACATCAGAATTTAAAGCTGAGGTAACTGATTTGTCATCATTGACTAAGTAAAGACAATTCACATTTATTTCTACAAACTACACAATAAAAAAACTATATTGCAAAAATATACAAGAGATCACTGGCATATTGGTCAGTATGATGATCAGTTCAGTTGGTGAATACTTCTTGGAAAAATAAAATGACATTTCAGTTGATATTTACAAAGTGGATGGCACATGTCCTTGGTCCTTCATCACAGCACAACTACATCTGTTCACAAAGTGCTTCGTTCACTGGGAGTTATAGACACTTGAAAATGTGACCGAGTCGATTTAAGTCCTAAGTTCAAGCTCAACTCGAAATAGGCTCAGCTGCTCAGGTATCCTCCAAATAACGCTGGCCTCATCATGAAGCTTGCACACTCTACTTGAGCAACTGCTGGGTCAAAATTCACGTTTGACCTAAGGCAAGGAATGTGGTGCATCGGGATTGTGCCAATTATAGCGCCCAAGTACAAAACTTGCAGAGTTAAGTGAACTTCCGGCATGATGCACAGATGGTCATCATAAGTCAACAACACACTACGTCTTGATTGCCAATTATGTTCACACATCTATTCTTGAAATTTGTGATTATTGGCTAATTGCTGCTTCAAGATCCTTACAGAAGCTCAGACTTTCACTTGTGAATGGATGGCAACGGGATGGTACTCAAAATTTTGTGCACAGCTAGCTGCCTTCCATTGTCACATCTCCCCTCGAACAGAATAAGTCCACAGGGTTTATTAGAATTGCCTCATACGATGATTTCCCTAATGACTCTTCGTGAGCGTGAATTTGGTGTGGAGTAGCCACTTTCAAGGGAGTCGTCAAATGATAAAGATATGTGCGGCGGTTTCTCTTCCTCATCCATGTATGGATCAGGTAAGCCACTGACATCACGATATGGGGATTCTGAAATTGATCAAAAATATCATGTTTAATAATATCGTAGCTTTACATTCATTGATTTGACAATTTTACTCTATTCTATAGTTATCTAGGCCTACTATAAATACTATGAATTGTCATTTTGCTTTATTGTTTTACTGAAATTAATCAGGATTTTCTTTAAATTTTCTAAACCAGGCAAAAATCCAATCAACATGGAGATTTCATTTCCCAGTGGATTTTGCTTTGAATAAAAAAAGCAAGAATTTGTAGCTACCTTCCATCTGTCGCTTTTTTGGTTTATTAACTGCTGCATAAGGGTCGCCATTCACTGTAAAATATCAATAACATTGGTTAATATTGAATTGGGAATGGTGGTAGTACCAGCTGAAGGAAGTTCAATTGTTATTTACCCAGCAATTCACGATTTCTCTGGTTCATCATGTCTTCGTGCATATGATGGTAATCATCGGGATACATGTAACTGTTGGACATTGGGGGTGGCGGGTCATAAGGGTAAGGTCTGTCACTGGACATGTTACTGTTTGTCTTGATCCACAGGCTGTCTTGACTATCTATACTTCCTCTGTTGTGACCATTGTCCCCACGGTCCAAATAGGCATAACCTAAGTTCAAAAAGAAGAAGAAATGGTGTTAAGGTGAATATTTTAGACAATGTCCTTTTTCATAAAAATCTTTTTATTAAATTTACCTCCTCCATTGAGTGCACTGGGCATGTGGCCATTCATACCATTCATCATATGGCCACCTGTTGAATAAATTCCGTTTTTCGTGTTTGGATCCTCGGCGTCCATCGTGGTGTCTGCACCCTTGTTCACAATGCCATCCCTGTAACTCGGTGGTGTAACTACTTTAGGACGAGCACTTTAAGAGAATAAAAGATTTGAGTTAAATTATATTAAATGAGACATTTTGTATGACAATTCCTAAGCAATATTGTATGAGGTACAGATAATTGAATGTTGTTCTGAGGATCTTTTTCATAATATCTATAGAAATTCAATGATTTAACATAACTTAAATGGCCAATACTTACTTGGCAGCTTCCATTTCATAATCCTTCGGCATTTTCTTGTTTTTGTCTCCTCTGCGATAACAGTAACAAATCAGACTAGCTGCAACAATGACTAGTAGCGCAAAAACAGCACAACCAACTGCAATGCCAATGATTTCAGGCTCACTCAGGGATGCTAAGACAATGGCCACTAGAAAATTAAACATTGTTCGGTACATGAGCAGTTGTTTCAGACATTAAATATATAGTTTTGTATAGAGATTATCACCAACTTACCATCAGCCTCTTGTGTTGCCCCGCATTTGGTGGGATTACTTCTCAAACACAAACTGACTCGAATGGTCTCAATTTTGTCTTTAGGAACTGTTAGCTGAAGACTTCCTTTTCCATCAGTAAGTGGAAACGTTTCTCCATATGGAAGCCAAATGTTGTCACTCTTCACTTCCACCTGACCATTAAGATCGATGCTTTTTGTTGGCGCACTAACCTCCAGTCGCCCAGTGTCTTTATTGTATTGTACAGTCATTGGTTGAGGAATGTCTTCAATGTTCACTTTAGTGGTGAAGTTAATAGTATCAGAAAATTCGCTTTTGCCTTTGAAGCTGTGGGCTTGGATATGGATAGTATATTTGGTTTGTGGTTCAAGAGCTAGAAACAATGAGAAAATATTTCGTACACATTAACTCAGTATCATTTTTATATTTTTCACATGTTTATATTAACTTGAATTAAAAATTTAAATTCTATGAATACTAATACTTTATCTAATCAACACGGACGAAAATGTTGTGATATAATACCAATAAATATTTGATATGGATTTTTACTTTATTATACATGTGAAAATCATTTCAGGGTTTGTTTACTACATTGTACAATTTGAATGACTATTATGATTAAATCCACGTTTTTGGGAAAATAACCTACCTGTTATTTGGCATGGATTTGTTTGCTGACAGTCCCAAGCCCTTTCTTCATAATCCCCAGACTTATTGCCATGAATGGAGAATGTGGTGTTCACGGACCCCCCATTGAAGCCTTCTTTCCACCTAATGGTAGCCTCGTTAAATCCAGTTTCTACCACTTCCAAATGCGTGGGCTTTTCTGGTGGGCCTTTTGGTTGAAGACGAATTATCGCCTTGGTTTCGTCAATGCTGTTGCTGGCTTTACAAGTGTATTCGCCAAAGTCCCCTAATTGGACGTCATGGATGCGTAGTGTGGCTGCAGACACGTCGTCTTTAAGCACGGTGACGTTAGACTCATATTTGTCACTTTGGTCAACAATTGGATTGCCATTAAAGCTCCAATCAAATTGGGGTTCTGGGTAGGCACTCATTCGACATTCCAAAAAGGCAGTTTCAAATACATCAGCAGCTACTTTGTCATGTGGGTGAACAATAACTGGAGGATCTGTATAATGAATAAACAAGCCATTTCTGAGCACACATTTGCAGCTATGATGGGGAGAGAAAATCAACAAGATCGGGGAAAGATTTTCTTACGTTCGATTCGCAGAAGCATCGTAGTGGTTACTTGTTTCACCTGGTTTTCAAATTGACATGTATATTGACCTCGATCAGTAGATACCAACTGATTTGGGGGATCCCGTTCTTCTCCATTGAACCGGAGAATACTCTCTACCACGTGGTAACTCTTGTCATAGTTGTCTTGAGTGGTAATGACGTACTGGCCATTGGATTCCAGTTGTTCCCCATCCTTCAGCCAGTGAACTTTAGGACTTGGGTTTCCTCGAGCACTGCAGTTAAGCGAGTATTCTGGTTCTCCTGCTCGGCGAGTAGCTTGTGGCGGTAACTGTGTGATCAGTTTAGGCGGTTCTATGATAGGAAAAGAGACGATTTTATTAGTGGAATGAATTTTCTATGATAAATTCCCAGAAATTTTACAAGTTATGGCGTAGCTTGCTTGAGTTATGCAATATTTTTGAATAAATATTTTGCTTTTTAAATGTTCTTACCGAAAACTTTGAGTGATGCAGAAGCAATGGTACTTTCTCCCAAAAGATTTGATGCCTTACAGAAGTATGTCCCTTCGTTGCTCATCCTGGCAGTGGTTAAGGTAAACTTCTGACCCATTGACAATGTTACATTGCTTCCATCTCTCCACCACCTACATTGCACAAATAAAGTTTTTATTAGTTGCCGATCGATTTAAGTATATAATGCTTGATGATGATCTTAAGTACCATGAAATAAGAATAACTAAAACGTACTTGTAAGTGGGTTCTGGCCAACCCTTAGGATCGGACTGACATGACATCGTAAAAGGTTCACCTTCCGAAGCAACTGGTTCACCAGGATCAATGAATGCTTTACCAGGTTTATGCTTGATAAGAATTGCTGTCGTTGCATTGCCCACCATTTGCACAGTCTGCTCTGATCCAGATCGCTTGATGTCATTAACTGCTCTGCAGATATACTTTCCACTGTCTTCTGCTTTGACACTGTCGAACCTTTACCGGAAAAAAAATGATTATAGAACTTAGTAACCAAGAAATTATGTTTCACAAAATTATAAGGCTAGAGGCATTAAAATTGAAAACGAACCTTAAAATAGCCCCTTCTTGTTTGAAATAAGGGTCTCCTTCTTTCATCCAGTCAATAGTTGAAGCTGGCGGATTTGCAGTGACATTGCAATTCAACGCCACTGACTGTCCCTGTTCTACTTCTCGTTGGCTGTCCACTTTCACCATCGGTCCATCTATTGAACAAAAGCATGTTTTCTCATTATACCCAATAATAATGTTAAAGCCATTCGCCCAGATTGCATGACAAAGCTTTTTCCATTTTCTTACAAAGTATTTCGACGACGAGCTCGCTCTTTTTTGGGCTTCCAAGTCCATTACTAGCTTCACAGAAATAAGATCCAGCATCTTCCAGGCCATTTGACTGCAGAGTTAGGGTGCGATCGCTTGAAATAACGCGATCACCTCTTACCCAACGGACATAAGATGGTGGCGGTTTGGAGTCAACTTCGCAAGAAACCATGGCAGTGGTTCCTCTTTCCATTAGAATAGGATTGAATGGGCTCAGTTTAAAACGAGGATAGTCTGTTTTAAAGTTTTAAAAATCAAGATAGGTGGTTAAGATTTTGCCATGGCACACATATCTTTTATGTGATTTTGCTCACTTACAGTTAACGTTGATTCGAATGCTGGTGTGCAGCTTTTTGCCTTCGTCCAGTGCTCTGTTCCAGACTTCACAGATCCATTCCGAGCCATCATCTTCCTTGTTTGGAACAAGGCTTAAAGTGTTGCTGGTGGCAACGTCCTTAGTTTTTCCTGGTTTGTACGTTCCTGCAGCAGGTCTCGGATCACCCTTTCGTAACCTGCAAAATTTCAATTATTGTATTTGCTAGCTTAAATTCAATGAAAAACTTTCAAAAAGTTTTTTTTTACTACTCTTAAATACTACTTACCAGACAATCTCTGGAGACGGACTTCCTCCAGTACTAGAGCACACAATGTCCACCTTTTCACCTTCAGTAACTGTGGGATTATTTGGTGTGATTTCTGGAGCTTTTGGTGGAACTAAAAGTACATAATTTGGTTTGCTTTATTATACGAGATCACTAATTTTTGGATCTTACACATGCTGTGCAAGCAGTGAGTAGACTTACTGAGCACTGTGAGCTGAATCGTGTTGACGTGCAAGTCTTTGCCGCTTCCACTTTCCTTTAGTTTGCATTCAAATAGGCCATTATCACGATCGTAGGTTGCACTGCTTATCCGCAAGTCGTACTTTCCTTCTTTTGGATTGAATTCAAGTTGATAACTATTGTCTAATGCATTTTTTTCAATGGCTACGTTGTCTTTGTCATTTTTATTGGTGCGGATCCAATAGTGAGTGGGATTTTTAGCTGCTAATTTAGGATCGAATTGACATTGTAAGAGAGCAGACTTTCCCTCCACAACATCAACATTGGTGGACTGGCCCCAGGTTACTTGCGTTCCAAATATCACTGGAAAAAAAAATACATCATTTTAATGTCCTCCATTGATTAGCGAGCAAATTTGTAAGTGTGATCTTTGGCAATAAAAACTACACTCAACTAAGTGAAGTCTTATTTGCATAGCCTACATTTCTTCAAAATTCAAATATTTGAAATAGCGAGTTATTTTTAGGGCTATACGTTTCCGATGGCCGTTTAGGAAGATGTACAGTGTACATGCAATTATGGCATTGAAAATAATCACTCTTATAATATCCGCAGAAAATTGAAAAATTGATCTTAGACACTAATTGCGAATGGTGTTTGGCCACTTAGTTCAACCCCGTGTTTGTTCCGTCTACTTTTCAGGTAGACAATCAGGTTTTAAGTTATTCATGATGAGCCCCAGAACGGTTTAGCCTTGTTCCAGATACGAGCATCCGAAACCTGAAACTGGCTCGATCAATGCAAACACCTTAATGTAAATTCACGAGATCTTCGACCGAGGCCGTCAAGGTATCGAGCAGTTGCAAAACCTGAAGCGGTATACTTAATTACGAAACGCTGTCAGAAACAAATCAAGCAAAATTGGCCCACTTCACAAACTGAAATCTCGTTTGGTTTTTGCACCTTTATAAACTCGATCAATTCTGCTTCTGCCAGGGGCACTCACCCACAGTTCTGAAACGGATTATCGGTTCTTTGAAATAGTTTAGCTTGCAAGTCAGGCTCTTCATAGGTGGCCGGAATAATTATGAAAGTAAGACGAAAGATGAAAGACCAAACGTAAGGGTTATCAGTATGTAAAGAACTGCGAATGCCCAACCGCTGCCTTTACCATTTACATAACTATATTCATATCGGAGCGTCAAACAGACGAGTAGCATCCCACAAAAAAATCAACAGTGCAAAATTTGTAAATTGAAATGGCAGTCGACTCACGTACTCTTCCACATTAATGATCTTTTATCCATTAGATTATTAGAACATCTACTGGATTACAACTAAATTATGGCTTCTAAATTTAAAACCATTTGATGTATTTAGACTGCCTCAGCGCCGTAATCGATAGTGAAAAGTGTAATAGCTCATAACAAATATCCTGCATTTAAACGTACTTTATTCGATACATTTATTAGAAAAATGTGGCCTGTATTTCAGATTTTATAGATACCTAAAACAAAGCAAATGTTGCTCTTTATTTGTAGTTCCTGCAAAGTTGACAAGCTACTGTGGATATGTCGTTCGAACATTTAATGCCGTTAAATTAATCCAAGTGATGAATCTGTTTTTGTCTGAAAAAAATTAGGACAGATGGGCTTTGCTGAAGTTTTTTTTTAAAAATTTTTTAACCAGTTTATAATGGAAGCATGTATAGTTAATGAACTACACTGTATAGCGTGGAACAGCAAAAGTTCTACTATTTCAAATGGAGATAATGAAATCAATACGTGAATGCTATTTCTTTTACTGCTGTATATAAATAAGTTTAGGACATGGCCCTTGGTGTTTTTTTTCAAAAAATCTGCCTTGTCACGCTTTTTTCTAACTCTCGCTCGTAAATTCTTGTCAGAATGTCCAACTCCTCTTTGGAGTCTATTAACGCTATCAAGACGATAAATCCAGCTTGTGCCCAAAGCAGTGAGAGTGATGATTGTAATGCTGAACATAAAGTTGAAACCAAGCAGACCATGAATCCTGTCAGATTCAATACATGCTGTAGCTTCTTGAACGTCTATCATCAACAAACAGTACGATGGGACAGGAAAGCTTTTGATTGATTTGACAGAAAACCTTAGGAAAATATTCAAATGCTTATTCGAGCGTTTAAGAACTAGGTTATCAGTTAGCAGAGTCAGTGGATCGAGACACGGGCGTGAGCTTTTCGTTAATTCCTACCAAACTTAGTCAATAATTAATGAACAGGAAAACTGACTGGAAATTCAACTTGTCAATGTTGCAGACCTTGGTAGTGCAGGTTGGTTATATGCAAATTTCGAGATCAAGATATCAAACGGGAAATAGGGGTAGTGGACATGAGGGTCAGGTGGAAGGTGTTGATTGTCCATTAAAGAAAATTTGATTTCCAACTAGATTAATTTTGGCGCCTTTTTATAGTTATAAAGGTTAAGCGAAATCGTAGGAGTTAGTGCAATTTGGTGACCTTGATTTTGTGCCCCAATCTAATAGTTAGCTGTTTATATTTTTAAAAAAGTCATCATGCAGAGTTGCAGTAATATCGTCATGGTAATACCACATCTGTGAGAACGAAAAATACATTGTACTGTAATGTCGTGTTCATCGGAGCATAACATGCCGAACATGCAATTATTGGGATGATCGCAAGCTATACATGCAGTAGGAGCTATGATTGATAGACTGAATTTATATTTTGGATTTAAAAACAACGGTTGTTCGACAGGAGATGCCCAATTATCAGTATTGGCATGAAACAACATTTTAGCTCTTTTTTTTTAATTCCATTCTTATTTCGTGCTGCTATCATATCTTATTCCCCCTCGCTTGTTTTCCCTTTCTCCTCTCCAACACAGTTTACAATAATTATTTGAAACTTCCTGTGAGAAATGAACCGTCAGGTCTTATTTCCCACAAGGTGCAATTGAGTTCTTTGAAGGAGGTTAAATCCAGGTGAACGCAAACTTCCTTTATATACCAACCGATTAAATAGGCCTATCGCGTAAAGGTGCAAATTGGGTTTGTAAACTGAGAACAGTCGTCATCCACTCTAGCATATAAAACCAGCAAACCCTGTACACACGCAATTGTGTTGCATCAAAATGACTTCATGCTTAGAATTGCAGCTGGAGATCTATTGTAAAGTCTGTAATCATACTCACTGAGTCTGATACATGTACATGTACTGGATTCTGCTGTATGTAATATGACAACTGGAGAATTTCTTGTTAAATTTTGGGACATGCACGTGTGACTGTGTGAGTACAGAAATAGTAGCACATTTCTAAGAAAATACTTATCAACTTATGAAAAAAAATTTCAGAGATTACCATCGGAAAAACTGATTGCTGAGAGAGATATTTCGCAAAATTACATAAATTCCTGGGTCTAATACTAGGAAACAAGAGGCCGTTATTTAGAGTTGGGTACTAACGTATGTTTGACGAAACAAAGAAAATAACAGATACCGAATAACCAATGGCACTCTTTTTTTTCTTCCATGAAGATTTCTGGAATGTTTCTATGGCCACTATAAAATGAGAAAGCATTCTCCGTAATTACAGAGCAAAGAAAGACAAAATGTAATATGGTGAGCCCTTGGGCACCGTTTAGGATCTCCTTTACAGATGCATACGCAAGATTATATATGGAGTGCTAAACGCAGTTTTATTTTTGTTAAGCAAAATGGCCGTTGGCTGTTCAGTTTTGGCAATCGCAAATTTGTTTGGAAGCAATGGCGCCTGTATAGCCATTGGACTGCCCACACCACCACACCATGCCTTTGGCATATCGTCTGCCAAAACAGTCTTTAATGTAAGAACATGCAGCCTCAGAAATACGAAAAGAAAAAGTACAGTAATTTACTAGATGTCGAAAAGCTCGCCATGCAACGAATTTTGAAATGTGTTAAGTTACTGGCAGCTGGGCTTGTAGGCTTGCGATAATTTGTTGAAAACTCAACCAAATGTCGAAAATTATCCTTGTTTAATAGTACGTGCTAACATATGCTGCTGGAAGCGGCCATTTTGAAAGAGAAAATGAGGCCAATTGAAGGTGGTTAAAGGATGTTCCTCGTTACATAAAAACATGTTTGTCTAATAACGAACAATTACGTAAACTTTACACCCACCCTCGCATTATTATTATTTTTTTTAAAAAAAAAAATCCCGCTTTTCATTTTCGTTGGAATTGTTTGAGGTGACGAGGGGGTCAAGACGCCACTTTTTCAAGTCTGAAAAAAAATGGCCTAGCATTCTGAGTTTTAATATAAACATTGACGCCGCTTATCTTATTAGGGGTAAGGGAAAAGCGAATTTTCACAAGTTAATTATGGGAGAGAAAAGTACGTGAAACCGTATCATTTTCGCTCCGATGCTGGAGCAAACAAAGTCAGAGACACAGAAAATGATAATAGACGTTTTTTTAACGCTGTTTACCTCGAAGCCTGGTCGTGCACACTTACTAACCTCCTTAAGAAACGTCTATTTAGCACATTTCGGGTTTTATTAGCAGTTTCAAAAATGGGAAGCGCTTGGACAATGGCAAGGTACCTGCTAAGGGTATAACTTCTCAACTACACACTTTCGTTTTTTTTTCCAATTTTGTGTTCACTTTTTTATGATGTCTTTTACTTTTCTAAGAAATCTATCCATCCTTTGTTGCCATCCCCATGACCTGACGTGCAATTTAGCAAAATCATAGCAGAATATGGAACCTTGTGTAGTGGGTGTCAGTAGCCGATTTTCACGCTTTGTGTAACCTTTCTTACAACTTTCTCCAAAAAGCAACCTTTTCTTCCCCATTCTCCGTCCATGTGATTACCCCTTTTCAGCAGTTTCAATCATTCAGTCCCGCATGCCAACAGACTTCAGAAACTGGATACATAAGGCTAAGTTCGAAGGAATTATTATGAATTCTGCGAAGAACCTAGCTTGTAAGCTACCAATTTAAACATGTACATGTTTGTTTATTTTAAAAATTTCACATAGGACGTTTGAAAACAATATATCGGCAATTGAAAGAAAAAACAACTTCGAAAATGGAGACGTGTACTGCAGAGTACAATGATTAGCAAGGTACCGAGATAACTAGCTGCTTTAAACAGGATGGTCTACGTCAGAAAATAAATTAAAAAACGCAAAAGTCAGATAAAAGAAAAAAATTAAACGCGTATATACAGTACATGTAACCTATGATGCCGATGGTCTTGAGACGGGGGAGGGTTCCGTATAGCCACGTGCAAAAGTTATTTTAAAATTGCTTGGTCATTCCGTTATTGAAGTTTTGAGATAAAAGCTTGCTAGGAGGAGAATGCTTTTTATGCCCGGGCTTGCTTTATACATCTTTTTAAATTGATATACGCTTTCGAGTATGGGATCTTAATAATTTTCAGTATAATCAGTTTCAATGTAGAAGAATACGAAATGATATACATCTCCTGATATACCCCTTGCATAGTATAGGAATTTCCCCCAAAATGTGCATTGAATAGCAGACTTCGCGCTATATATTTTGTCCATCGCACGACTCATTTCCTTGATGCACGAAACTAGAGCTAAGTTTAATTTCATGCATTTTAGTTATTATCAAGATTTGATTGCTGGTTCCCAGCTAATCAGTACATGTAAAATTGTACGACTTTTGATAAACTTCACACCTGTTAGTTTTTTATTATTAAAAGCTACGAGATTTGACCGTTATGTACGTACATTTATTGTGAAATGAAAAAGTTTAAATTCCCTAAGCTAGATTATCATCTTAATCATCTCAACTAACTGTACAAATTAACTTTGTGCTTAATTTGAAGATTCTTATAATTGGGTATATCTTCATGTTTGGAACGATACAATGAATTAAATTCTATTAATTTTGTAGGATTGATAATTTTGTCTTTCGTAACAACTTCTGACATCAAATGTAGTAATAAAATATTGGTAAGTGCAGTTTAAAATGTTAAAGTATCCATAGAAAATATGCATGCAATACATTAATATACTGTATATATTTTATGTAGGATAATTGATATGTGCTGTACATTACCATTAAAACTACAACTTCAGACGATTTATATAATTCAACGTTGTTTTTGCGTTGTTTCGTTTCAATGCTGGCCTATAACCAAGGAAAATTTTTTACAAAAATTGTTAGCCTTTTTTCCCCTCCCAATAGGCTATAAAATGGATATTATAATGATGAAGTAGATGCGCATAATATTATGGGTTCGATATCAAGTTCGTATCTTGTTAAGAATATAAATTCCTGAAGAGGCAAGTGAAAGGGGGCGCAGCCAGCGTCGGTGCCCTCTTCTTTGGCCTCGAAGTATGCTGGCTATTAATATTAACTTATTTTTTATCTCTTGAACCTAGGGGCTCGACCGTTTGGTACGCTCTTCAAAATTTCAGCCCATATTTTGTTTACGAGGAATGTATATGCGTTACAAATACCTGTCGATTTCCTTTGAATATAAAGCTAATTATGCTGGGGAAAAGGCATTGAAAGGCTCCCATAAAGTCAGAAATTGAAAATTTTAGAAATTCCATTGCACAGATTGATTAGTTTTGGAAGACGATCAACGTCGCAATCACGTTTTGGTAAAATATCTTCATGCTGCATTAATGTTAGTAAAGAATCTGAGCATGTTATCGTTTGTATTTAAATGTCGATTCTGAAGATCCACCTTTGCATGCTGAAAACGCAAAGGCATGTTTTGCAGTTTTAGGACATTGGAAATCCGTTGTAAACACATTTTAATAATATCAATTATGGAGGCATTTGCTCCAAATACACGCAAGTGCTGTTTACGTACATCATATGAAAACGATAAGTTGACACAAATTTAAATGACCAAAACCATATTTTATCGCTGTTTTGGTTGTTGCACGAAGTTGCATGCCTGTGCAGGTAAATCTGATTAAATTTTAGCTTTTTTGGGATTTAAATGCATTGCGTTTAAATTGAGTTATGATAAACTCGCAGTCTCGCAATCATGCCGTGCATCATATAGAGATAGCCCGTTCTCACAGGTACGAGGGATTTAATTCGGATTTAAAATCACGCCAATTCTCACAAAACGAGGCTTGTGTACGATGTACCTGCGCAATTACAATGGCTAATTCTGGCAGTTTGCCCACGGCTATTTGCAAGTATATTCGAAACGACTCCCAAGGGTTGATTTGCGATGTTTTTGGACGCGGCTTTTTTCTCAGGTTCACTTAGCACGCAACAGTTAGATTTCCATAAAAGATACACTACGAGAGGGTTCTGCACTGGCTCATCCCAACAACGGAAACACCAATTATACCCTGCTTGCACAATGCGTGTCACCTCTTATAACACAATGAAGAAAAGGTGTTGTAGCGAGGTGGATCCTTGGACAGAAGAACATGAACCCGCAAATGATATAACTAAAGCATTTAATGGATGACATTTCAGGATGTTTTATGCAATGTCTTGCTTTACATGTCTGGTTTTATAGTCTTCAAATTTATCAATACAAACTATAGGCCATCGTCTTCAACTTGAAATCGGATTATCGGAGCCTCTTCTTCTAAAAATTAGATTTATCTCAAATAAATTTTATATTCTTGTATTTTTAATCTTTGTTCAAAATATTATAATGCATTTTTACTGATGCGAAATTGGAAACACGCCACCTTCTCTATAGTCATTTTCAACTTTTTCACTCCTCGAGTCAGCCATATTTAATTATTCTATTCACTTGAAAAGGCCTGTCCTAAATTTGCGGCTGGCAACATTACAAAACCAACACATCAGAAATTAATGAAGTGCTTTCAAACGATCGTAACTTGAGAGTAATTATAAAGATGGCGAGACGTTCGAGTTGCACGCAGATACGAAACGGGGAATTCCGAGTAACTAGCTAATATTTTCTTAAATGGCTACGGTACGGAAACAATGCCTCTCCACTCCCAGCCATTTGCGAAATACGTGCGTTTTCCACGCAGCCAGTATCTATAGCTTTTCCGAAAACAATGCTTCCTTATTGCCTCCTGCATGTGTCTACGAGTCTTCTTGCATCCAGCATTTGGGAGGGTAAGGTCAAGGCAAGGAAATACTTTATTCAGAAATGCCGTAATACGAGGTTGACAGTTTAAATTGCTGGTTTTCTTCTCATGTACTGGACGAAGCACCGAGTAGTGCACATGTAGCCTATGCCCATTTTGGGTAATTGAAAATATGGAATTCTGTGTTGACGTAAGTCAGGCATTTAGTCGTACCTAAATAATCCTTATATAACAAAAAAAAAGAAAGAGATGCGAGATCTGAAATCTAATAAACAAAATCTAATAAAATGTTGTAGGTGATTAACAGACATCTTCAGTACCGTCTTATTATTTAACAAGGTGTTTGCGAAATAGCGATTCAACGGCGAATGACGTCTTAGTCAGTGCATGTTGTTCAGAAATAATTTTACCTTAAAGCAGTTGTCATTAATTTTAATTGCGACAATTTCAATCTTAAGGGCAAGGGTTTTTGTTCATTAAAATTAATTAGGATTGAGTGAATTACCATGTTATGCAGGGTCCTAAAGAATAATAAAAGCATTGATTTATAGAAACCAGTTTTCCGAAATAATTATTAAAGGTAATTATTTTCAACTTATGAAATATACAAGAAAAAATGTGCAACAAATTGCATGTATTACCAAATGTCCAGACTCAGTTTTTTTATTGATTCTGACATTCACTGTACAATGACGTTGATAACTTGATAATAATACCTTAATATATTCCACGAATTGACAATTCAGTTAGCTAATGCAAGATACATGTAATTTTATCAGCTGCAGTACGTATTTTGAGAACTTGGCCCTGATGCTGATAAAATAGTGTTTTATAGTTGTTAGGGTGTTATTTGAATTTCATGGTTTTTATTTTAAAGACTGATCTGGTTGTTTGTGATACGCTAATGAAGCTGATACCAAGTGATTATTGTCGTACATTTCTCTTATGTCATGCTCCACTTAGACGTTCACGAGAGTTGTCAATGCCGGATTTGATGCATTACTACAATTTAATTCACGAGATTTTCCGTCACAGTGAATGTTCCCAAAGCACTCGGAGGGAAACCAAGCTCATTGCTGACCATTTATATGTACACGCAATTATAAATCGAACTATGGACCGGATACACCTTTTAGGCATTTTTACATTTGCAATTATAGTAAACCGGAATAAAGGCTTTCCAGCTCTATTTTAAGATCACAGAAGTGGGAACTGACATTTAAGTTTGTCAATGAATAATCGTTAGTGCGTAATTATGGTTATGGATCATTATCTGTGCATGCAAATAATGCGAGTCAAGGAAAATATATATCGAAATTTCTATAACCAATGTACATGTATAATATGGAAGTTGAATTTAGGAAATGCATTCTGGAATATTTATTGAACCATTAAATTTCTCAGTTATCCAATTACTTATAGAGCATTATTGTTCTTTGTAAAGCAAATTTCATATTTCAAAAACTTTTCTGTAACAATATTATTTCAAAGTAGGCTAATATGTTCGTGGGAGTTATGCCACTTCCTGATTAAAATAATACAGTTAGCGCACCTTATACGAATTGAGTTCCCAAATGATGAAATCTTGATATTTGCTTTTATTCTGTGCCCCGAGCTAGTCTACCTGAACCTCATGACCCCGCTTCGAGGCAATGCAATCATCGAAATATTGCCAATTTAATGGTGACATGTCTTTCAGGTGCCTAGCAGACAACATTGCCGCTTCACAT
This sequence comes from Ommatoiulus sabulosus, assembly GCA_034697705.1. Lineage (NCBI taxonomy): Eukaryota > Metazoa > Arthropoda > Diplopoda > Julida > Julidae > Ommatoiulus > Ommatoiulus sabulosus. The sequence goes on along the minus strand of JAQGAO010000588.1, from coordinate 15,378 downwards.
AGAGGGAACCACCTTTTTCCCCTTTTGATTTTAACAGAAAAATCACAGTTCGACATAATCAGCAGTGAATATTTCGTGCACGTAACTACCAAAAGTTCATCGTCAGTTGGGTCGATTGTTTTGGCGAGGGACGACCAATGAGTGGCTCGTCCAGTAATCATGTCTTGCACTCGAAGAAAAAAAATGGCGCTTCAAGCACCTTCCAAAATAATAAATGCTTTGGACATGTGCCAATGTGAGCAGAAAACCAGAATCTGGGCAGCACTAGCCCGCGGGGTAAACTTGGCAAGTTTAAGGTGGGGTCTTTCACCTCGGCAAAAGTTGAAGAGGTGGCGCTGCGCTGGCCTATGGGTACTTTCACTGCGTGGCCACCTCAACAACGAATTATAGGGAAAAGCAGCACGCGCCTGCAACTCAAACATGGAAATGATGAGGGGGGAGGGGTGGATGTGTACATATGCCGTTCGGGTAAACAACTCCCTATCGCGTATTGTCACCCTTTGTTGCTGATTTGCATGATTACATCTTAAGTCTTTGCCAGCACCAGCTCTCCTCATTTCTTGAATCCCAACAAATAATTTTTGGTTCGCTCGCCTAATTTCACTAATGATTCGAGCGTAGTGGGAGTTGGTTTCTGCTGCCATGCACACCAAGAGAAACTGTCTAGCTTAACAAGTTAACATATTTACAAGACAACATTTCCTCAAATAGCTCGCACCTCAATAGCGCTTTAATTAAAACGCAATGCATTACCAACGACCGTTGGTGCAATATTTAGCATCTGAATATCGAGAGGAAAATTCCGTATATTGCTATAGTACTGTATGATATATTTTCTGTGTAAAATAAGAATATCTTAATCTTGGCAAAGCATTTTGAGCAAGTATTAGAATGTTCTCGCGAATTTCTGAGTAACTGCGTTGGTCATTGCTAATTGTTTCGCGGTTCCCCCCTTTCCCGGAACGATGAGTTAATGAAATTGTCAGATTCTATTATAGCTTTGAACTTCATTTCCCAGCATTGGTTCGACAGTTTTTTCTGGAAATCGGTGCTCTCCTAACACGATGATCTTGCCCTCTGTAGGCTCTGTTACATTAACATTAGATATAGCATTTCAATGGTCTTCAGCGTGAAATCAAAACATTTAGGTGGTGGTTTTTTCCTCAAATCCGAATAATGTGGCTATAGATCGCATTGGCATTGTTCAGTTGGCATTTGCGAATGGCTGGCAATGCAAGTGCTGAGTAATAGGGGACAGGTCAACGTGATGTTGCGACTTGCGAGCATCATTGCTCATCTTGTTGTCTAGCAAAAAGGTCAGGTTAAAGTCGGCCATCTTGAACTTTGCGAGGCTACGAGGAAGTCACCGGTCGCGAATTTTGAATTTGCTGACTACAGTAGGTGCTGCCATAATTAGTCGTTCATCGACGATTATGAACCGCTACCAGTGTTTTTGCGCAGTTTCTAATTGCGCCGTTAACTTGCACGTGGTGTATTTAAAAATGACCTGGCAGAACCCGGCACTAACGAGGCTGCCATTCAATTGTTCGTCATATCATCAATAATCAGGTGCTCCAATTAAACACTCCTTGACCCTCCTCCTGTAATCGAAAGCCGTGCTGTCGTTGTGCTCAAATTCTCATGAGCAGCCAAGCGATTTTGGCGGTTGGCGAGCAAGCCAGATTAAACAGGTAACGTTTAACTTTTTTTTTGTTAAAAAAAATGTGGCCAGATTAATAGGAGACAAGAAATAAGGAAGGTGACATCGCACCACGCCTCACGCCATTGACTGAACTCATCCTCTGCCTTGCAGGAAGAATCTCTCGTCTTAACAAGTTCAGTTTCACTGAAGCTGAAAACAGGTGGAACAAAATGAAGCTCGAAATTTGTCTGAAAAAAGTATACTCAAGCACAGACGAATTATTGTAGGACTTGGTAATTGTGGGTTTCATTGGATGAGATCATTCGATTCAGCATTTTTGGTACTTCGAGCAAACCGTGCAAATGGTTTGTCTCGAGCTAGCTGACTCACGGTATCAGTCGAATTGGAATTGAATTTAAATGTCTTAAAATCACGCGTTTTCACGCTAACTCAGTCAGTTGAAGTAAAAAGAACAAAACCTTAATATTGAAAGGTGAAAGCAGAAACAATTGTTCTGAACGAAAATGTAAAATACGGTATAAACTTACACAATTGAAATGAAATATACGCTCGTACATTACATGCCTCATTTTTCAATTTTTTTCCAATTTAACTTTTTTTTTTCACTTATGGCAGACTTTTCAAAATGTGGTAATTACCTTCATATAGGCCTACATGTATGTGCACTTTAGTCAATTATTATTATGAAGCCTCTGCTCCAGAAACTCGAATTTAAGTTTATATCATATTCTGATATTCACAAGTATGACCCATTTGGCGCTAAATACAACACACAATACATTGTAAATAATAAAATGCACAATTAAATTACATTATAATGTACAAATACATGTACTAGTATCGTGTAATTTATTTCGAATTTTTCGACGTTTTTTACGATTTCTCTTGTCCGTCATGGCTTCAGAATTACACGTTTGGATGTATGCAAACATTTGGGGTAGCTTTTCAGCTTTGACTGGTCGTAATTAACAATTTTCCTCGTGATTTGTGCTTTTTTCACGGCCCCGAGCTACGCGGGGACCTAGGCCATGTTCTCAGGCAAAATATTCGCAAATAATGGTTATGAAAAGCAAAATATTTTGTTTTTTTTCCCCTAGCAATTATTGCATACGCACGGTTGAGACAGCCGTTTGTTGTTGGTGATTTTTTTCCTCTGGTGTTCCAATCTTTTTTTTGTTTCTGGATGCAGCAACACTTTCCACCCTCCGGGTTTGGATTGCTCTAGAAGTCAGCATCCACACAACCACACCCAAACCTATAGTCTTGTTTCGTCGAAGAAATGCGCCAGGTGAATACAGGCGTGAAGGGGTAGTCTTTCAATATGGCCGCCCGGCCTTAAGCTGCATGCATGGTGGTGTGGTGTAAAGTGAGGGGCGACTGATGGCAACGACCGCAATCACGTCCAACTTTCCATCCTTACAAAACGCACAGCAAATTAGTTTTATGGTTTTCAATGTCTCGGAAGCAGTCTTTTATTTCAGGCTGATGTGCTATTATGAGAATTGTTCTACCAGCATGGTTTATTACCATTGCTGGTTATTTCCTTTTTGTCATTTGGTGAACTTTTGTTGAGTAAGGATTGCCTACCTGGTGGGTGTTCCCTAGCCTAGGAATTCGGAAGTTGGAGGACCGTTTTTTGCCGTTTCGTCGAAAATTGCGCGACATTAACGGTTATAACCAACTTGACGAGCTTGGTTCATGGAGCACTATAATCGCAACGTTTTTGGGCGCAGCTTTACTTGTCTGACCTTTCATGTTGCTATATAAAACTATGTTTATAAATGGAAATGGAAATCATTGCTAAACTGACATTCTGGGCAGTCAACTTGCATCTCAATGTCGTTCAATACGAACAGGCTACTGGAACCAGCAAACAGATTGTAGAAATTCCGGGAAATTTGTTGCACGAGGAATGAGTGTTGGTTTATCCTCACAGGTAAAGAGAATTATTTTCTGGAATGTCCTAATTTGTGGCAAAATAGAAAAAGATTCAGCATACAGTATATAGAACCAGTACAATTGCACCCATCATGCACTGGAGTATACACGCTCGATTTGAGTCATATTTCTGTACATGTATATGAAACAGTCAAATATGGGAACTAATGTTTGAACAGCTAGTTACTGTATTACGCAGTTCATGCGTGCATTTCGCCACACCGCGCTACCTAGCGGAATTAAATCGAGCTAGTCATTTAAATTAAACAAAAAACACACCGCAGGTAATTGAAATGATGCTCTTCTGGTGGACATTAAGTTGGAAAAGGAAACCTAATCGTTATGCGATGCCAGGTCATATGATTTATGCAGTTTTCGGCTAGTTACTCTCGGGGTCAATGCTTTTATTTCTGCTCACGCTTCCATGTAAAGAATACGATACTCCAGGCCTAACAAATCTTCAGCCACGAAAACGTGTTTTGCAAAATGAAAGAGCGAAGATGCTTTTTTAGCCTCGCTTAAGCTCATTTCACAATCAAAAGGATGTTGGTAGACGTCGGATGTATAAACGAGGAAATCATCCACGGTTACCTAACCAACCTTAACCAAAGTTAAACGTCGACATAAATCAAGTGCGCTGCACGTTCTGATCGAATGCATTTAATCAAATGCTACATCAACGACCCAAGCTGACAACATTGCTAAGTACATTATAATGAATAAAAAGACAAGGAATTGGTAATAAGTTGATTTTTTATTTATCGTTATTAAAACTAGTTATCAGCCGACTTTTTAAATGTATGCAGGCGAAATGACTTGCCTCTTTGGCGTGTTCCGAACATTAGTTTCCTTTTGATTTGATTTATAGTTATTTCATGCATGGCACAGACGGGATAATGCGGGGATATCTTATTAAGCGTCAATTTTGTTATGCAAATTGCCTAGCCGAGCGCCCATTTGTTTGCGTACACTCCCACTTTGGCAAAAAGGATAATTAAAATTAATTACTCATAACTCAGACTCGTTTCTTGTTTGCCTCTTGATTCCATAAAACCTTGATAGCTCATCGGCATTTTGCTTTAAACCTACCGTATACAAATAAATGTAAATTCACCGTTCTCAAAAGTCAGCAGAATTCAAAAAGTTTTTCTTGAAACCTTTCATGTTTGAATACGGAGTAAATGTGAAACGTGCATTATCTATAATGGAGCGTTTGGTGCATTGAAATGAATTATTCTTGCGACTGGATCGACTTAGCTTGTCACTGGGAATTTCGTACAAAAATATTATACTTTGTTTTTTCTGATACCAATCATAAAGTAACGATAACCCAACTCTATATCTTTTAACACACGTTACCCAATTTACATATTTTGCACAATGCTGTCATCAACTGCATGATTATCTGAAAATTACCATTTTATCCATGCATCAGAAATATTAACTTTCGAAAATTTTTGATTACCCATTTTAGCGTTCTTAAACTTTAAACCTGGAAAAGATAGGTTTCGCGTGTTAAAATGAGTAAACTTGAACCGAACATGTTTTATAGGTCTGGAAATTGGTATATAAGAAACTATACTGCCGTGACTTGCAAATGTAAAAAGTACTGCATGCAAAGCTCTACAATTTCCACTTGAATTTTGCTAGGAGTCCATGTTGAAAATAATGTTCAGCTCTTAATGGTGGACTTGAAATGCGTGTCAGACAGCACGCGTGCAATATTCACATAAAACCATAATTCCATGGTCATTTTTTTTGTGCAAAAAAACTGGATATCTTGAACTATAGCTGGAGTCCACTGACCTGGCCATACCGTGTGTGCAGGGACGAAATAAATATTAAACTTTTAATTAAATTCTCGGCAAAACCTGTTCCTGTTGGCAAGTTAAGCACACCAGTATGATATAAGAGTCGTGAAAAGTAATTAAGATATTAACAGGTTGGTTTTGGTTCCGGCGTTTGGTGAAATTGATATTGAAATTTGAAAATGCGAGCTACTCGCAATCCTGATCGTCAGTAATAATATCCTCTGACTATTATGCCGGATTAACAATGCACGAATTCGTGAATGTTCGCAAACGTTTTATGAGGCAGTAAAATGTGGGCCTGAACTGTTCAAGCTGTTTGGTGGTCCATCAAGGAGTCGAAATTCAGTGGGAATACTAGGGGTCATGTCAAAATGAAGAAATCGTGTTGCTTCTGAATTACCGCAAAATCGCGAGGGTAGAATACAAAAAAATTTCAAGCCAAAAAATGGCACAAAAAGTGACGACTCTGCTTTCTGCTTAATAAGGGCTATAATTACCATAGCGGCTTCTTTCATTGCTTGCCATGTACAGTACCTCAATTTGGGGAATTTTAGGCACATCCGACAACCACGACAGGCTGATTCTTTATAAAATGTCCGTCACTTAATCAGGCACCTGCTAGCCACGTAGTCTCACGTGACATGTTTAACATCTCATAGCAGTAATTCAAATCTTTTAAAAATTTAAAACAGATTGAATAAAGAAAGTGTTTGAGCTCCCCATAGTTCTTGAAAATAACATATCTTTGGATGTTTCTTCTATATTTGTATAGGCCTACTGTATTTTTACGAGAAATTTTTTTTTTGTTTTTAGACACTCACGAACAAGTTTCCTTGGATGCGTTATTTTGTGCGTTTGCATAAACCCATAAAACTCGAAAGTTAAAAATGCAAATATGGTGGCTAAGATGCAGCGCAATCTTATAACTACACTATATACACTGTAGAACTGGTTCTACTGTAAGTAAACTGGAGGACACATTTTTTGAAATAATTCTATTTTATACGAGTCCTACTTGTTTACCTTCAATTTTTAATATTTTTCTCAAACTAACAATGTTCCCCAAGCATTTCCACAAAAACTTGGATCTCCCGAGTTTTCTTACTTTCTAGGCCTCGCATTTAGTATATTTTCAGTAATAATTAAAGAAATTGGTCAACAATGACTTTGTAGGTTTACTTGGAGAATGCATTTTTTCCGACATTTTTTATAAAACCAATCCAATTTGGTGTACCGAGTGTATATCCAGCATTAATGTGGATTAAAATAATGGCATTTAATATTATTATTGAAATATTATTTTACTTTTCATAAAATCATACATGCGTAATCAAATAGCGCATACGGTAGACTATTGAAAAAACATTGAAAATGTAGACTACATGCATATTATGAACAAATATATTTGAAATGTTCGATCACAGAGCACGATGACTTATGCAAAGAAAAATCCAAGATGGCGTCCGATATCGCAGCCGAATTTTAGCGGTCATTTACAAACAACTTATTTTCTTCAACTATCGCGGATAATTTGATCATGTTGGAATATGAAAACAATTCTGTCCACCTGGCCATCCCTAAGAAACCCAATCCTTGACAACGACTTATTTAATCGAGTTTTATTGGAATGTTTATCCATTTTGGGGGAACAAGTCGCCGTACCTGTATACTAATCCAGTGTACTGTATCACATTCTTAAGTTATCTAATTTTATGCCAATCACGTCCGTTGTTGATACATATCAGAATATAACTTAAATATACTTTTATTTTAAGTACTTCAATTTTGTTAAGGTGTCCCTTCATAGTTATCACTACCAAATACCTTATAAAAAAACTCGTCGACATTTTTACTTTTGAAAAAATGATGTATTGTTTAACACATTACTCATCAAAAACTACGAATAAACTTTACTCACTTGACGACATTTTTATGTTTCAATGTCCACCAAAGCGTAAACATTTTTTAATTCATTTCAAATGCCTGGACGTGGACTTTGTAGGGTGCAGGCAGTAAGGTCAATCTAGGACAAGATCGTGATTAAGCCATTAAATGACGGATAATAACTCTTATAGCGAAATATCCGTGCGTGGCTTGACATTTTGAGGCGGCTTGGTTTTTAATGAAGTTCAGATATCCCATAATGAAACAAGGGCAAAAAGCCAGATACAGGAAAGTTCTTGAATATACATGTATGTAAGTAAATGACTAGTCAATTATTGCCGAAAAATTGTATGCCTAGTTTTTCGTCAATTAATGTATCGTCATCATAAATCTGCTTAGTGTCAAACATTGCAGATACAGAACAGTAGCGCAACTGAACTTCTCATCCAAAATAGATCTCGTATTAATGAGAAAGAGTACGGAGAAGACATTTTGAGTATGACAAATTCGTGAGAATTTTTCTATACAGTACATTTTAAAATCAAATTTTCGCTCAGAGATAAAGATTGTGCGGCTCCAACCCTTATCTACGCTGGAGCAAAATGCTGTTATAACTAACCACCTTGAACTTCATGTAGCAAGACTTATAATTACTCAGTTTCTTCTATAGCTCAGTGTGGTGACTTTGTTAGCATTAGCATGTAAGATGCTTCGATTATCCCTTCCCCATGACCCTACCCTATCTTCAGTTTTTTGTGATAATTACTGCCGAATTTTTCATGGAATAGGACAGGAAAGAAGGGGAATTTTCACCTGCTGGACGCGAGGGTGCTAATTCGGATTACCCTGGGTTGCGTGCCCACTCGGGTCCCCTCCCCTCTCAAACTAGAACAAAAAAAGCCCATTTCAGCCCTGCCTCAAGGAGGGTTTGATTTCACATCCAGCAGGTAAAACCTTACCTTGTTTATGCCCACACCCCCATTTGATTTCTTCAACTTGTAAAAATCCCCATGCACCCTGCCAGGGGTTGCGTTCCCCCGCAGATTTTCTCCTCATTAACCCAGTGGGTGGCTGCGAAGACCTGCCGCTCATTCTCATCTTCGTCCGAACTTTCCCCACGTACCAGGCACGCAGATTTCGTTTTCGTAACCGAATTGGTCGTCCATCCCACTTCGTTCATTAGCCAATAACTCTTCTATTGAGCTAAGTTGGAAACATGCAACCTGCTCGTGAACGAATTTGCATCAGAGTTTAATGCCGAATTCCTCCGTCGTCCGGAGAATAGGTGTTAACAGTAAATGAAATAGTGATCTGGGGAGTTTCCTTCAGGAGAAAAAAACACTGAACTTGTACCAATTTGAGGTTGACCCTAGCAGCTATCTCATTCCTCGGGCTCAGCTAGGCTCAGCCACCGTCTTCGCGATTCACAGGTCAGAGGGTGGAGTACGAACCAAAAAAAAACCAACTTGAAAATCCTACATATTAGATGCCTGCAATTCATCAAATTTTAATTACGTAGAGACTACGCCTGAATGGCTATTTTAGAAATAATAGTTGAGGAATTTCCATCCACCAGTCCACTTGGCCTGAAAACCACAGGTTAACATTGATGAGTATCTTAGGCGATAATTTCCATTCATAGGACTAAGTATTATATCGGCGATAAGGTGCTTACATCACGTACAAGAAAAGTGGATGCTATATGTGGTGTCCATTTTAAATTTTTGGATTTTCCGATTTTAAGAAATAAAATTTGTATCAGTTAGCAATTCTAGACTAGACGCCAAGATGCGACAAATTGAATGGATCGGTTTTGGGAAATAACACATTCATAATGTACAATACTAGAACGATAAACGATACGATTAATTGCATAATTGTACCCAAAAATTCCCTAGCTACCAATAATCTATATACTATAAATCAGGAGTTTTGGCAACACGTCTTCAGGTGGCGCTGCTTAACGTTCTCAAAATCTCTCGTGGTAAGATCAAAATGGCGTCAAGTATAATTCAGTTTGCAGCACCTGCCCCGTTGCGATATCTTACCATCTCCAAAATTGGTGCGTACGAGAGAAAAATGTATTATGCCTTCAAAATGCATTTTTCAACAGTTCATAAATCTGGAATGGCGGCATCAGACGACCGAATCTGATTATCTTGCCTTCAATCTGGTTTGATACATGCAGTGTTCGTAAAAGGACTCTTGAACAATGGCTGCCTCACAGATACAGACGCATAGTAGTCACTGCTCGTCGCGCTGCTGATCAAGCCGCATGCAGGAATGAAAAACGTGTTTAGTCCGGGTGACTTTGGGGTGAAAATGGGAGATGGCTTCACCCCACCGATTATTCCGTGCAACGCTATCCCGGGCAGAGGAATTGCGAGGCATGTATAGGGAATGAGACAGATCTTAGAAAAAGGTGTTCACGTTTGATGTTTATCGGGATTATTTTTTGCCTATTTCCATGGCTTTTTCCCCCTCTACCCCACGGATAAGTCAGCTCCAAACCCTATTTCTGAAAATGATTGTCAATAAAAGCATGACAAATCCATTAAGATGGGCGCGCTAACCACGGCTGCACAGAGCAAAAAATACCTGCCCTTTGCACCCTTAAACGCGGGGAACCAGCGCCAACTATTACCAAAACCAGCTACTGTACTGAATTTCGACTAAAGATCTGTCAGAAGATCGCAATGGTATTTCGGTGCTGCTTCGCATCCGGAAGGGCGTTATTGGATTAAAGTGTCAAGCCTACGGCATTTTAAACCTTTTCTCACAGAGCTTTCTGTAATGACCACTTCACTTTTTTAATACTGTTTATATTGGTGCAGTGTATTGATCCTCAAGTTTCAAAATATGCTATAGTCTTAATGCAAGAAAAATGTTACGAAAAAACTAGATTCTCTCTAGAGTCTAATGCCATAACAGTTCTATTACAAGTTTGGAGCTCGTACGGTATGTTGGCATCAAACCATGGAACTAATTCTCGTTCAATGACAGCAAAACCACCCACGTGGTATATCCATTAACGACCAACCGGATTTATAATTTACTTTTATGTCATCCATGTTTGCCTATGCGTGGTCTTGAATTAAACAATGGAAGTCCTGTGGTGCTCGCGGATCAAATTAGCACGATGGTCATGCTGCAATAATTGGGATACTAGCTAGCATACTGTAATGTATACAGAAAGACGGAAGTCATATTTCATATTGCACGCGAGCAATATATCTGTTGCGAGACAGATAAATCGTGAACCTCTTGCGAGACATATATAAATTGACCGCAATTAAGACTTAAGGGTTTGTCTTGAGACGAAAAAATGAACTTAATAAGTCGTGGATCTTTCTAAAAAATTACAAACAAAGATAATTACCGATAAAATGATGAGCAGAACTAAGAATCATTTAAAAAATTCACTATGTACTGTAGGCATTTTTACTTATAAGAATCCTCACCGGACAACACTATAGTTTTACCGTATCCGTTCTTCTTAAGCCCCGTACAGACAACTACAAACGGCAAACAAAAAAACGACAAATGACTTGCCCAAAATCTGTTTGTCCAGATTAGTTTCAACAAACTGCGTGTACTCACTATGGCAAATCATTTTCATACTCGGCTTAAGCCTTGTTCGCACAGGCTCCTAAGTGTCTCCTAAGTCTGAAAAAGTTAGGAGAGAGTCCCCTAAGTGGACGTGCGAATGCAGCTCTCCTAATAAAACTTCTCTTAATTAGCTAGGAGAGTAAAGTTAGGAGACTCCTAAGTGACTGTGATGCCAGACTACGCAGTCCAGCAATTGTCATGATATTGTCTTTTATCCCTAAGCAATGGATAGTCGCCCATTGTGGAATTATTAAGCAGACTATGTCATTCGTAAATCATACGGCGCTTTAGCTAATTCCTGAAGTTAGGAGAATGGTGCGAACGCTACTCTCCTAACTGACTTTTAGGTGACTCTCTTAGCTAAGTGAACATTTAGGAGCCTGTGCGAACATAGCTTTAAACTTAGTTCCTCTTACCGGAAGTCGGACGAAACCCCACTTTCAACGACGTGTGTCACGTGAACTAATGTCGCGCAAGTTTGGATGAAATTCTGCCCTATATGTGCAGACTGCAGCCGAAAATTTGTAATATCAAAATTTGGAATTCGTTTTAAACGAAGGAATTCACATTTTCCTCGGCTGTCTCGGAGAAACGAATAGCAGTAGGTTTAGTAATTTACAAAAACGCGCGCTCTCTAGCATTCATATCGTGCATGGCTACACTTTTGATCAATAGCGATCCGTGTGCCACTCTGTGTCTTACACGCCTGCTTTCCGATAAATTCCGAAGAATCGGATTCCAATATCCTATTTAAAAAACATAAAACTTTAATACTATAGTATCGCGACCTATTTTTCGCGCTGGATATTGCCTGTTAAGACCAACCTCGTTAAGACAAACTCAGAGGAACGTCAACTTTTGTTAACCCTTAGTTCGTCAACTTCACTTCAACAAGACGACCAATAAGAATTAAAGTTCCGTCATAGTTTGGATGAAATTCTACCTTATGAAGTTATAAACTAACTTTTTCGTATTGTTTAAAAGTTCGTTGTAACGTAACGTAACGCTAATGCTCCGGAATGCGCTTTTCTATGTCACGCTCATCATTACCATTCGCGTACTTGCTGTTACACGTTACCTCTCTTTCATAACATTCAAAATCAGGCCAAAAATCTGGCAAGAACATTCCAATTCGAGTGACCAACAAACCATATTGTTACCACGTTGAATTGTATTGCTAAATTATTAACGAATTAAATTAAAATAATAAGGATTTATTTCCGCTTACCCAAATCTGATGTGACAAGGTGAAATCCTGAAAAATAAAATACAAATTAGGATTAATTAACAGATAAGTGATTTCGAATCATATCATAGGAATTAAATTATGGGCAATGTAAAACTAATTGATTTTATCTTATTTTTTCAAAAATAAATAAAGTAATTAAGACAGGCAGGCATCGAGCAGAGCAGGCAACACCAAGCGGACAATGGACAAACATTCAATTTCAAAACTTTGATCAGATAACCTTGTCCGAATTTACAAAACCTCTCAAAGACACTCTCGAAGACAATCTTCCAAAGACTCAATGGACTTCGGATGATGCTCCATGAGCATTGATACAATGATCCTTGAGCATTGCATCGAAAAACCTCCAAGATGATGAATCCTTTCAAGATCTCTTCAAGAGGTCTGGAAGGCTCTCGATGGACAATCTTTTGAAGATATATGAAAATCACTAGGACCGAAGTCTTCCGAGGACTCGGATCGTCCATCGACACCGCTACGAGAGCGCGGCATCAAAAATCACTCCGAGAAAACTTTCCAAAGACTCGGGACTTTGAGCACGACCGATGTCACTCCACGAGCATCGCATCAACATCTCTCCAAAGATTTAAACAACAAAAAATTCCCTCGAAGATGTTGAATCCCGCCGTGAGAATCTTCCAAAGTCAAAGACTCGCATCATCCATAAATGTCGTCGCGAGCACTGAATCAAAATCTTTCGAAGATGTCAAATGACAAAAAGATGTTGAATCTTAACGAAAGCCTTCCAAAGACTTGGAAAAATTGGATTATGCATCAACATCTCTCCAAGATATAAACAACAAAAAATTCCCTCGAAGATGTTGAATCCCACCGTGAGAATCTTCCAAATACAAAGACTCGCATCATCCATAAATGTCACTGCGAGCACTGAACCTAAATCTTTCAAAGATGTCAAATGACAAAAAGTTGTTGAATCTTATAGAAAGCCTTCCAAAGACTTGGAAAAATTGGATTATGCATCAACATCTCTCTAAGATATAAACAACAAAAAATTCCCTCGAAGATGTTGAATCCCACCGAGAGAATCTTCCAAAGACAAAAGACTCGGATCATCCATAAATGTCACCGCGAGCACTGAACCTAAATCTTTCGAAGATGCCAAATGACAAAAAGATGTTGAATCTTAAAGAAAGCCTTCCAAAGACTCGGAAAAATTGGATTATGCATATCAACATCTCCGGAAGATGTCAAATAACGAGAAAATCTGTCAAGTCGAATAAAAGAAAAATCCCACCAAGATGTCGAATCCAAAACACCGTTCAAAAGCTCTCGAACCGTAGAATGTCGAGAACATCTCTTGAACCGACGCCGGATGACTCGGATTTGGTCGACTCGAATCGTCCATCAATCCCGCGCCACGAGCACCGGATCAGAATCCACCGAAGACATCAAATCGAAATCAATCCAAGATATCAGATCAAAAATCTCCTGAAAATTTTCAGAAGTCATTGGAATGTCGCGCTTGATGAACGAGAACATCTCTTGAACCGACGCCGGATGACTCAGATTTGGTCGACTCGAATCGTCCATCAATCCCGCGCCACGAGCACCGGATCAGAATCCACCGAAGACATCAAAATCAATCCAAGATATCAGATCAAAAATCTCTGGAATATTTTCACAAGTCATTGGATCGCGCATTGTTAACACTCTGCGAGCACTCGTCGAAATTCCTCGAGGACATTGGCATGGGACATTTTTCCAGAGAGAATCTTCCGAAGAATGATTCGCAGAATCATGCATGGAAGAAAAATCAAGAAAAAAAGTGATTTCCAACTAGTTCGTCGGATTTCCCCTTTGGCGTCTGAGGCGACGATCCTCGCAGACTGCGACCCAGAAAGCCGCGAGGCATTCCCTCAATCGCTGCACAGCATCATCGCTAAGAGTTGCCGTGGCAACGCCATCCGCAATGGACTTTCTGGCGCCGAGAATCCATCGCATCCTTCCCTCCCTCATCATCATCATCATCTTCCCACGCATTCATCCTTTTTTTTTTCTTCCACTTCTTTGGCCATCGACATCGGTCTCTGTTTGGATCGTTGGCGATGAATGTGGCGCGACATCCGTAAAGCCCGATGCTGATCAACTCTCGATGGATTTCCTGTTTCGCATCTTTGACAGAAAATGCCGGCGTTTCGTAGAGATTTACGCTTCGTGAAATTGCGTCAAAAGGACACTTAAAAGATCCGCGTTCTAATACATACTGCTTTCGACAGTCGTGGCATCCGAAGAGCTGATCAACTCTTGACAGATTTTTCTGGTTTTCAGTACATTTTGACAGAAACGCGGGCTGCGATGATGAAAGTCAAATTGAAAATTCGGATTTTAATAACATCGTGTCCAGTTTAATCTTGCCATCGCGACTGCACGACGATGGACAGACAGCCCTGACATCCGAAAAGCTGACGAACCCTCGATGGATTTCCCGTTTCTCTTCTTCGAAACGTTTTGACAGAAATACTAGTTTCGTTTGGATTTTGGCATCTTGAACTTGCATTAAAGCAGGGTTTCTTAACCTGGGGTCCATGGATTTAGGTACTGGGGCTCCACGAAGACGTTAAAAATAATAATATAACAGGGTTCCCCCAGACCTGGAAAAGTCAGGGAAGAATGCTTTATTTTGAAAAAGTCAGGGAAATTCAACGCAGTCATGGCGATCTAAAATTAATACTACTACGAGGTTAGCTCAGGGCCCATTTTCCAAGTAGAAGTTTGCAAAATTTTCCACGTTTTCTGAGTACAAATAAGCAAAATTTCCTACGCTGCCTCAGCCTGTCTGGGTATTAAATTGAAAAGTTTTCCACGTTTTTTGAGTACAAATTTGCAAAATTCTCTAGGTTTTCCGAGTACAAATTTTCCACTTAGAAATTCCACATTTTCCTAGTTTAAATTTGCAAAATTTGCCACGTTTTCGGAGTACAAATTAGCAAAATTTTTCACGTTTTTCAAGTAATTTGCCAACTTTTCCCCGTTTTCCGAGTACAAATTAGCAAAATGTTCCACGTTTTCCATGTACAAATTTACGCAATTTCCCACGTTTTCTGAGTATAAATTATTATTTTTTAAACCTGGAAAAGTCAAGGAAGTTCAAAATGAAATTTCTGGGGGAACCCTGTTCGAGATATTAATTAATGTTTACCTTCCCTGTCTAACAGTTGTCCGAGTCCTTGTTTCAAGATGAAATTCGTGAAATTTCCATAAAT